>CP092872.1:42789763-42886754 GCA_030710605.1 Cordylochernes scorpioides | reverse complement strand
ATCATGTTTTGCCAATAGATTTGGCCCAGCCACATTGCCAGCAAAACACCTCTTTGGTAGATTGTGAGGATTCCATTAGATCCCGTGTGGATCTCATGGAATAAAGTCCGCCCTAGACTGACGAGGGCCATTAGCCCGAAACCATGGTCTCTAGGTGGACGCTTATCAGTTTGCCAAAGTTGGTGTTGTGGCTTTGTCACCGACCCGATGCCGCTAGTTGCGGCGACGGTCAATAGATGGCGTCAGATTCTGACGTTTATTTTGACGGGAGAGGTGACCATTGCTTCCATGGATTAATTTCCTCCGGCAAATTTTCCATCTATGTTTTGCCAATAGATTTGGCCCAGCCACATTGCCAGCAAAACACCTCTTTGGTAGATTGTGAGGATTCCATTAGATCCCGTGTGGATCTCATGGAATAAAGTCCGCCCTAGACTGACGAGGGCCATTAGCCCGAAACCATGGTCTCTAGGTGGACGCTTATCAGTTTGCCAAAGTTGGTGTTGTGGCTTTGTCACCGACCCGATTCCGCTAGTTGCGGCGACGGTCAATAGATGGCGTCAGATTCTGACGTTTATTTTGACGGGAGAGGCGACCATTGCTTCCATGGATTAATTTCCTCCCGGCAAATTTTCCATCTATGTTTTGCCAATAGATTTGGCCCAGCCACATTGCCAGCAAAACACCTCTTTGGTAGATTGTGAGGATTCCATTAGATCCGTGTGGATCTCATGGAATAAAGTCCGCCCTAGACTGACGAGGGCCATTAGCCCGAAACCATGGTCTCTAGGTGGACGCTTATCAGTTTGCCAAAGTTGGTGTTGTGGCTTTGTCACCGACCCGATGCCGCTAGTTGCGGCGACGGTCAATAGATGGCGTCAGATTCTGACGTTTATTTTGACGGGAGAGGCGACCATTGCTTCCATGGATTAATTTCCTCCCGGCAAATTTTCCATCTATGTTTTGCCAATAGATTTGGCCCAGCCACATTGCCAGCAAAACACCTCTTTGGTAGATTGTGAGGATTCCATTATATCCCGTGTGGATCTCATGGAATAAAGTCCGCCCTAGACTGACGAGGGCCATTAGCCCGAAACCATGGTCTCTAGGTGGACGCTTATCAGTTTGTCAAAGTTGGTGTTGTGGCTTTGTCACCGACCCGATGCCGCTAGTTGCGGCGACGGTCAATAGATGGCGTCAGATTCTGACGTTTATTTTGACGGGAGAGGTGACCATTGCTTCCATGGATTAATTTCCTCCCGGCAAATTTTCCATCTATGTTTTGCCAATAGATTTGGCCCAGCCACATTGCCAGCAAAACACCTCTTTGGTAGATTGTGAGGATTCCATTAGATCCCGTGTGGATCTCGTGGAATAAAGTCCGCCCTAGACTGACGAGGGCCATTAGTCCGAAACCATGGTCTCTAGGTGGACGCTTATCAGTTTGCCAAAGTTGGTGTTGTGGCTTTGTCACCGACCCGATGCCGCTAGTTGCGGCGACGGTCAATAGATGGCGTCAGATTCTGACGTTTATTTTGACGGAGAGGTGACCATTGCTTCCATGGATTAATTTCCTCCCGGCAAATTTTCCATCTATGTTTTGCCAATAGATTTGGCCCAGCCACATTGCCAGCAAAACACCTCTTTGGTAGATTGTGAGGATTCCATTAGATCCCGTGTGGATCTCATGGAATAAAGTCCGCCCTAGACTGACGAGGGCCATTAGCCCGAAACCATGGTCTCTAGGTGGACGCTTATCAGTTTGTCAAAAGTTGGTGTTGTGGCTTTGTCACCGACCCGATGCCGCTAGTTGCGGCGACGGTCAATAGATGGCGTCAGATTCTGACGTTTATTTTGACGGGAGAGGCGACCATTGCTTCCATGGATTAATTTCCTCCCGGCAAATTTTCCATCTATGTTTTGCCAATAGATTTGGCCCAGCCACATTGCCAGCAAAACACCTCTTTGGTAGATTGTGAGGATTCCATTATATCTCGTGTGGATCTCATGGAATAAAGTCCGCCCTAGACTGACGAGGGCCATTAGCCCGAAACCATGGTCTCTAGGTGGACGCTTATCAGTTTGCCAAAGTTGGTGTTGTGGCTTTGTCACCGACCCGATGCCGCTAGTTGCGGCGACGGTCAATAGATGGCGTCAGATTCTGACGTTTATTTTGACGGGAGAGGCGACCATTGCTTCCATGGATTAATTTCCTCCCGGCAAATTTTCCATCTATGTTTTGCCAATAGATTTGGCCCAGCCACATTGCCAGCAAAACACCTCTTGGTAGATTGTGAGGATTCCATTAGATCCCGTGTGGATCTCATGGAATAAAGTCCGCCCTAGACTGACGAGGGCCATTAGCCCGAAACCATGGTCTCTAGGTGGCCGCTTATCAGTTTGCCAAAGTTGGTGTTGTGGCTTTGTCACCGACCCGATTCCGCTAGTTGCGGCGACGGTCAATAGATGGCGTCAGATTCTGACGTTTATTTTGACGGAGAGGCGACCATTGCTTCCATGGATTAATTTCCTCCCGGCAAATTTTCCATCTATGTTTTGCCAATAGATTTGGCCCAGCCACATTGCCAGCAAAACACCTCTTTGGTAGATTGTGAGGATTCCATTAGATCCCGTGTGGATCTCATGGAATAAAGTCCGCCCTAGACTGACGAGGGCCATTAGCCCGAAACCATGGTCTCTAGGTGGACGCTTATCAGTTTGCCAAAGTTGGTGTTGTGGCTTTGTCACCGACCCGATTCCGCTAGTTGCGGCGACGGTCAATAGATGGCGTCAGATTCTGACGTTTATTTTGACGGAAGAGGCGACCAATGCTTCCATGGATTAATTTCCTCCCGGCAAATTTTCCATCTATGTTTTGCCAATAGATTTGGCCCAGCCACATTGCCAGCAAAACACCTCTTTGGTAGATTGTGAGGATTCCATTATATCCCGTGTGGATCTCATGGAATAAAGTCCGCCCTAGACTGACGAGGGCCATTAGCCCGAAACCATGGTCTCTAGGTGGCCGCTTATCAGTTTGCCAAAGTTGGTGTTGTGGCTTTGTCACCGACCCGATTCCGCTAGTTGCGGCGACGGTCAATAGATGGCGTCAGATTCTGACGTTTATTTTGACGGGAGAGGCGACCATTGCTTCCATGGATTAATTTCCTCCCGGCAAATTTTCCATCTATGTTTTGCCAATAGATTTGGCCCAGCCACATTGCCAGCAAAACACCTCTTTGGTAGATTGTGAGGATTCCATTAGATCCCGTGTGGATCTCATGGAATAAAGTCCGCCCTAGACTGACGAGGGCCATTAGCCCGAAACCATGGTCTCTAGGTGGACGCTTATCAGTTTGCCAAAGTTGGTGTTGTGGCTTTGTCACCGACCCGATTCCGCTAGTTGCGGCGACGGTCAATAGATGGCGTCAGATTCTGACGTTTATTTTGACAGAAGAGGTGACCATTGCTTCCATGGATTAATTTCCTCCCGGCAAATTTTCCATCTATGTTTTGCCAATAGATTTGGCCCAGCCACATTGCCAGCAAAACACCTCTTTGGTAGATTGTGAGGATTCCATTAGATCCCGTGTGGATCTCGTGGAATAAAGTCCGCCCTAGACTGACGAGGGCCATTAGTCCGAAACCATGGTCTCTAGGTGGACGCTTATCAGTTTGCCAAAGTTGGTGTTGTGGCTTTGTCACCGACCCGATGCCGCTAGTTGCGGCGACGGTCAATAGATGGCGTCAGATTCTGACGTTTATTTTGACGGGAGAGGTGACCATTGCTTCCATGGATTAATTTCCTCCCGGCAAATTTTCCATCTATGTTTTGCCAATAGATTTGGCCCAGCCACATTGCCAGCAAAACACCTCTTTGGTAGATTGTGAGGATTCCATTATATCCCGTGTGGATCTCATGGAATAAAGTCCGCCCTAGACTGACGAGGGCCATTAGCCCGAAACCATGGTCTCTAGGTGGCCGCTTATCAGTTTGTCAAAATTGGTGTTGTGGCTTTGTCACCGACCCGATTCCGCTAGTTGCGGCGACGGTCAATAGATGGCGTCAGATTCTGACGTTTATTTTGACGGGAGAGGTGGCCATTGCTTCCATGGATTAATTGCCTCCCGGCAAATTTTCCATCTATGTTTTGCCAATAGATTTGGCCCAGCCACATTGCCAGCAAAACACCTCTTTGGTAGATTGTGAGGATTCCATTATATCCCGTGTGGATATCATGGAATAAAGTCCGCCCTAGACTGACGAGGTCTATTAGCCCGAAACCATGATCTCTAGGTGGACGCTTATCAGTCTGTCAAAATTGGTGTTGTGGCTTTGTCACCGACCCGATTCCGCTAGTTGCGGCGACGGTCAATAGATGGCGTCAGATTCTGACGTTTATTTTGACGGGAGAGGCGACCATTGCTTCCATGGATTAATTTCCTGCAGGCAAATTTTCCATCTATGTTTTGCCAATAGATTTGGCCTAGCCACATTGCCAGCAAAACACCTCTTTGGTAGATTGTGAGGATTCCATTATATCTCGTGTGGATATCATGGAATAAAGTCCGCCCTAGACTGACGAGGGCTATTAGCCCGAAACCATGGTCTCTAGGTGGACGCTTATCAGCTTGCCAAAGTTGGTGTTGTGGCTTTGTCACCGACCCGATGCCGCTAGTTGCGGCGACGGTCAATGGATGGCGTCAGATTCTGACGTTTATTTTGACGGGAGACGCGACCATTGCTTCCATGGATTAATTTCCTCCCAGCAAATTTTCCATCTATGTTTTGCCAATAGATTTGGCCCAGCCACATTGCCAGCAAAACACCTCTTTGGTAGATTGTGAGGATTCCATTAGATCCCGTGTGGATCTCATGGAATAAAGTCCGCCCTAGACTGACGAGGGCCATTAGCCCGAAACCATGGTCTCTAGGTGGACGCTCATCAGTTTGCCAAAGTTGGTGTTGTGGCTTTATCACCGACCCGATTCCGCTAGTTGCGGCGACGGTCAATAGATGGCGTCAGATTCTGACGTTTATTTTGACGGAAAGGCGACCAATGCTTCCATGGATTAATTTCCTCCCGGCAAATTTTCCATCTATGTTTTGACAATAGATTTGGCCCAGCCACATTGCCAGCAAAACACCTCTTTGGTAGATTGTGAGGATTCCATTATATCCCGTGTGGATCTCATGGAATAAAGTCCGCCCTAGACTGACGATGACCATTAGCCCGAAACCATGGTCTCTAGGTGGCCGCTTATCAGTTTGCCAAAGTTGGTGTTGTGGCTTTGTCACCGACCCGATTCCGCTAGTTGCGGCGACGGTCAATAGATGGCGTCAGATTCTGACGTTTATTTTGACGGGAGAGGCGACCATTGCTTCCATGGATTAATTTCCTCCCGGCAAATTTTCCATCTATGTTTTGCCAATAGATTTGGCCCAGCCACATTGCCAGCAAAACACCTCTTTGGTAGATTGTGAGGATTCCATTAGATCCCGTGTGGATCTCATGGAATAAAGTCCGCCCTAGACTTACGAGGGCCATTAGCCCGAAACCATGGTCTCTAGGTGGACGCTTATCAGTTTGCCAAAGTTGGTGTTGTGGCTTTGTCACCGACCCGATTCCGCTAGTTGCGGCGACGGTCAATAGATGGCGTCAGATTCTGACGTTTATTTTGACAGAAGAGGTGACCATTGCTTCCATGGATTAATTTCCTCCCGGCATATTTTCCATCTATGTTTTGCCAATAGATTTGGCCCAGCCACATTGCCAGCAAAACACCTCTTTGGTAGGTTGTGAGGATTCCATTAGATCCCGTGTGGATCTCGTGGAATAAAGTTCGCCCTAGACCCACGAGGGCCATTAGTCCGAAACCATGGTCTCTAGGTGGACGCTTATCAGTTTGCCGAAGTTGGTGTTGTGGCTTTGTCACTGACCCGATGCCGCTAGTTGCGGCGATGGTCAATAGATGGCGTCAGATTCTGACGTTCATTTTGACGGAGAGGTGGCCATTGCTTCCATGGATTAATTGCCTCCCGGCAAATTTTCCATTTATGTTTTGCCAATAGATTTAGCCCAGCCACATTGCCAGCAAAACACCTCTTTGGTAGATTGTGAGCATTCCATTATATCCCGTGTGGATCTCATGGAATGAAGTCCGCCCTAGACTGACGAGGACCATTAGCCCGAAACCATGGTCTCTAGGTGGCTGCTTATCAGTTTGTCAAAATTGGTGTTGTGGCTTTGTCACCGACCCGATTCCGCTAGTTGCGGCGACGGTCAATAGATGGCGTCAGATTCTGACGTTTATTTTGACGGGAGAGGTGGCCATTGCTTCCATGGATTAATTGCCTCCCGGCAAATTTTCCATCTATGTTTTGCCAATAGATTTGGCCCAGCCACATTGCCAGCAAAACACCTCTTTGGTAGATTGTGAGGATTCCATTAGATCCCGTGTGGATCTCATGGAATAAAGTCCGCCCTAGACTGACGAGGGCCATTAGCCCGAAACCATGGTCTCTAGGTGGACGCTTATCAGTTTGCCAAAGTTGGTGTTAGGGCTTTGTCACCGACCCGATGCCGCTAGTTGCGGCGACAGTCAATAGATGGCGTCAGATTTTGACGTTTATTTTGACGGGAGAGGTGACCATTGCTTCCATGGATTAATTTCCTCCCGGCAAATTTTCCATCTATGTTTTGCCAATAGATTTGGCCCAGCCACATTTCCAGCAAAACATCTCTTCGGTAGATTGTGAGGATTCCGTTAGATCCCGTGTGGATCTCATGGAATAAAGTTCGCCCTAGACTGACGAGGGCCATTAGCCCGAAACCATGGTCTCAAGGTGGACGCTTATCAGTTTGACAAAGTTGGTGTTGTGGCTTTATTACCGACCCGATTCCGCTAGTTGCGGCGACGGTCAATAGATGGCGTCAGATTCTGACGTTTATTTTGACGGAAGAGGCGACCATTGCTTCCATGGATTAATTTCCTCCCGGCATATTTCCATCTATGTTTTGCCAATATATTTGGCCCAGCCACATTGCCAGGAAAACACCTCTTTGGTAGATTGTGAGGATTCTATTATATCCCGTGTGGATATCATGGAATAAAGTCCGCCCTAAACTGACGAGGGCTATTAGCCCGAAACCATGGTCTCTAGGTGGACGCTTATCAATTTGTCAAAATTGGTGTTGTGGCTTTGTCACCGACCCGATTCCGCAAGTTGCGGCGACGGTCAATAGATGGCGTCAGATTCTGACGTTTATTTTGACGGAAGAGGCGACCATTGCTTCCTTGGATTAATTTCCTCCCGGCATATTTCCATCTATCTTTTGCCAATAGATTTGGCCCAGCCACATTGCCAGCAAAACACCTCTTTGGTAGATTGTGAGGATTCCATTATATCTCGTGTGGATCTCATGGAATAAAGTCCGCCCTAGACTGACGAGGGCTATTAGCCCGAAACCATGGTCTCTAGGTGGACGCTTATCAGTCTGTCAAAATTGGTGTTGTGGCTTTGTCACCGACCCGATTCCGCTAGTTGCGGCGACGGTCAATAGATGGCGTCAGATTCTGACGTTTATTTTGACGGGAGAGGCGACCATTGCTTCCATGGATTAATTTCCTGCAGGCAAATTTTCCATCTATGTTTTGCCAATAGAATTGGGTTAGCCACATTGCCAGCAAAACACCTCTTTGGTAGATTGTGAGGATTCCATTATATCTCGTGTGGATCTCATGGAATAAAGTCCGCCCTAGACTGACGAGGGCCATTAGCCCGAAACCATGGTCTCTAGGTGGCCGCTTATCAGTTTGTCAAAATTGGTGTTGTGGCTTTGTCACCGACCCGATTCCGCTAGTTGCGGCGACGGTCAATAGATGGCGTCAGATTCTGACGTTTATTTTGACGGGAGAGGCGACCAATGCTTCCATGGATTAATTTCCCCCCGGCAAATTTTCTATCTATGTTTTGCCAATAGATTTGGCCCAGCCACATTGCCAGCAAAACACCTCTTTGGTAGATTGGGAGGATTCCATTAGATCCCGTGGGATCTCGTGGAATAAAGTCTGTCCTAGACTGACGAGAGCATTAGTCCAAAACTATGGTCTCTAGGTGGACGCTTATCAGTTTGCCAAAGTTGGTGTTGTGGCTTTGTCACCGACCCGATGCCGCTAGTTGCGCGACGGTCAATAGATGGCGTCAGATTCTGACGTTTATTTTGACGGCAGAGGTGACCATTGCTTCCATGGATTAATATCCTCACGGCAAATTTTCCATCTATGTTTTGCCAATAGATTTAGTCCAGCCACATTGTTAGCAAAACACCTCTTTGGTAGATTGTGAGGATTCCATTAGATCCCGTGTGGATTTCCTGTTATAAAGTCCGCCCTAGACTGACGAGGGCCATTAGCCCGAAACCATGGTCTCTAGGTGGACGCTTATCCGTTTGCCAAAGTTGGTGTTGTGGCTTTGTCACCGACCCGATGCCGCCAGTTGCGGCTGTTAGAATGGTTTAAGTTTTATTTTATTTAAGAAATTAATACATACGATTTTAGTAATTGAAAATAGTTTATTTATAAAATGCAAAACTATATCTGTAAATTTTATTTACCAGTAATAACATATAAGAATCTTGAGGAGTGATAACTTTGCAAATATTAATGATGATATACCACAGAATATTTAAAATAATTATTCAGTGACAATATTTTATAAAATATTAAAGTCTAAAATTGAATTCATATATTCAACAGCGGCGACGGTCAATAGATGGCGTCAGATTCTGACGTTTATTTTGACGGGAGAGGCGACCATTGCTTCCATGGATTAATTTCCTCCCGGCAAATTTTCCATCTATATTATCAATTGTCTTTCCTCCTTCCTTTTTTTTTTATTTGATATCCTTTTGGTTTATATATATACTAGCGAACCCGGCCACGCGTTGCTGTGGCTAAATTGTAATATGTTAAATTAACATTATACTAAACTATTCATTACAGTAAAGTTAATATTCACTTATAAAGATAAAAATGTTTTAGCCGATATAAAGCCCTACGGGATTGAGAATGGAACGTTACGTTAAAATTTGAAAGTTATTTTATATATATAGATATTATAGCCCTTCATTGTAATCATTGATTATAATCACTGCATTAATAAATGTCAGTGAACTCGTTTATATGTATTGTTTTTTGTTTTCGAGATATTCTAATAGAACGTTCTCACATTTTCTGTAAAATATTTATATATGCACAAACACAGAATATAATCACTATGTCTTAATTTCGCTATAATTATTGTTATAAATATTATTCTAAAATAATTCGCCAGAAATCGTCCTGATAGTATACTAAACAACTTCCCAAAGTTTCATGGCAAACATCTAAAATAAAATAATACTTTTAATACTTTGCTACAATTTTTAGGTGTTTAAAATGTAAAATGTGCTCTAAATAGTATTACATAGAGCCTTCATAACAAACATATATAAAATAAACCAATCAAAATATAATAATGCTGTAAAAACAGACCTCGCTACAATAATATAAAAGAAATGAAAATAAAAAAGACACCCACACTGAGCCTCGAACCTAGGTTTGTTACAAATATTATTTAAAAAGTGTTTATGTTTATTTTTATTTTAAAAAGCCTACATTTTAAATAAAATAATATTTTTAATAATTTGGTACAATAATATAAAAGAAATGAAAAAAAAACACCCACGCTGAGCCTCGAACCTAGGTTGCGGGGG
Source organism: Cordylochernes scorpioides (assembly GCA_030710605.1). NCBI lineage: Eukaryota > Metazoa > Arthropoda > Arachnida > Pseudoscorpiones > Chernetidae > Cordylochernes > Cordylochernes scorpioides. Next base: position 42,876,996 of record CP092872.1, on the reverse strand, counting down.
TACGAAGCTGTGTACCTAACCTATATGCTAAGCTTGACGTTACAAATAAGCTCATGCGAGGCTATTTCAGGCCATACGTCTCCCGCGAGGGAGCGCTGATTGCGAGTGAATTTACGCTTTAATGAAAATAAAAATGCAACGAAAGGTTATTTCTAAAGAGTAATTAGCCAGAAACCATCCCGGTAGTATACTAAACATCTTCCCAAAGTTTCATCACGATTGGTTGAGCGATGTAGAAGATTATCACTGACGAACGGACGGACGGACCAACGGACCAAAAAACATCCATTTTTATATATATATATATATATATATATATATATATATATATATATATATATATTATATAATCTAAAAACTCAAATATTTCTATATATTAAAATATATATATATTATTTTATTCATTGATAATATTACTTTGTTATCATCGTTTTTAGAAAGACTTTCAGTTTAGTTATATAGTTTTGTTGTAAATATGCGTAGTCAACATATATGTTATAACTAACAACAAATATGAAAAATAAACAATAAAGTTTAAAAAGAAAACAAATTTAGAGGTAGCGATAGGCAGGTGGTAATCTGGAGGAAGTCAGCAAGAAGGCGAAGTCTTTTACCTTAACATTTAACATTTATTTTTGATTTCCAGACGATGATATTTTTACAATGAAATGATTAGATATGCAAATGTTTCAACTTAACTACTAACAGATTCTTTCTGCTGCCACTGATACTAACCTTATAGGAATCCTTTCCCCATGTAGATATGCTTTCGCCTTGTAGATATCCTTTCGCCTTGTAGATATCCTTTCGCCTTGTAGATTTGCTTTCACCTTGTAAAGTTGCTTTCACCTTGTAGAGTTGCTTTCACCTTGTAGAGTTGCTTTCACCTTGTAGAGTTGCTTTCACCTTGTAGATAGCCTTTCACCTTGTAGGTAGCCTTTAACCTTGTAGTTAGCCTTTCACCTTGTAGGTAGCCTTTAACCTTGTAGTTAGCCTTTCACCTTGTAGGTATCCTTTCCCGGGGGTCAGCTTCCTGTAGAGTTGGGCCCGGACTTCCTCCTTATCTGCCGGCCTAAACTAAGGGCACGGACTCCTCTTCCCTTTGCAGATCTATCCCTTAAAAACTGACGCGTTTTTTCTCTCTCGCCGTCCTTTATAACCTTCTCGCGCATGCCCTATCAACCCTCTACTCCATTGGCTGCCCGCTGCACGTGATCCCCTACAAGCACAATTGGCCGTACCTGCCACGTGATCAGTCGGCAGGCCAATACATCTAAACTAGTTTTAACAATATCAATCCTTTTAAATCACTAATATAGGAAAAACTTTATAAATTCTATATGATGTGAAAATAACTAATGTGTAATCTTTCCTCAAGTAATTGAAAATAAAAGCTACTTGACGGTAAATAATTATATTTTTTTATCAGGACTGCACCTTAACCCTTTATCTTATCGATCCTTTGTCTTATCAAGCCTCATCTAACCACAACAACCTAAATATTCATAACAATAAGTCGACAGGATTACCTGAATTCTCAACCTAATTGCTCTATAAATTATTCATATTTCATAAAACTATTTTTACAAAATGTCTCGCAAACAAAGGAATGTAGAATATGCCATGACGCCAAATCCAAGTACTATAGTAATAACAAAATTTAATGGTCAAAATTTAAACATAATATCTTGGCTCAAATTCTTTAACAAAAATGTTCACAGAAGCATCTTGATGAAGATTTTAAACAAAATAATATATCAAATTATCTCGAGGGTGAAGCTTTCAGTTATTATATAGAAGAGTTACAAGATACAAATAATTGGGGGGAAATAGAACAAAAATTAACATCATACTTCACAATGAATTATTCAAATTTATTCAGTAGGTTTCTAAATTTGAAATATAATGATAATAATGATCTTGAACAATATTTTAAAGAAAAATCTGCCTTAGCCAATAAACGTAATCTTGAAAAAAACACTTTTACTAGAGGCACTTACAGATGGAATGCCAGATCACCTAAAAAAATATCTAATAGCTGCAAGAGTACAAGAACCTTCAGACTGGTATAAAATTACAACCCAATTAAAATTATCAACAAATAAAGAAGAACCCCAACAACCCTCTACCAGTACAAGCACTCCAGTAAAAAATTTTAACTCCAACTCCTCCAAAGCTCATCAATACCAGCCTTTTCCCAGGACAGCAGCAGCAACTCACCACCAGCAAGAACCCCACAAACCCATAAACCTACCCCCATACCCCTGCAAGATATGTGCATCTCACCAGCTACCCAACCAGATCCATTTCCATAGAGACTGCCCACTTAAGACAATACTCATCCGAAGCGCATCAATCCAGGTAGAACATTATTACTATTTTCTGTATTAATAAACCATATATATTTACCTTGTGTACTTGATACTGCATAATCCATTTCTATTATCCCTTTGAAATACTTAAATTATATTCATTATAAAATATTAGATAATTCCCCAAAAGAAAGAATAGGTCAGGTAGAAGGACTTAGTTACCCATTATACAAAATATTAGTTAGGCTTAGCCTAGGTAAAATTACAAAGTATCAAGAAATGTTTGTCTCTCTCTCTCTGTGATAGTCCAATAGAATATCTTATTTTAGGTTTACCAACATTTTATTTATTTAAGTTACAAATAGATTTCTCAAAAAACTTATTTTCCAAAATTATAAATTCGTGTATTCTTTTAATCCAAAAACTGATAATCAGAAGTCATATGCTACTACCCTATGTATTCCAGACCCTTACTATGTTAAAAACTCATCTCTTTTAAATATTAACCCATTGTGTAATTTCAATTCTTTTGATATACCAAATACAAATGTTAAACTTATAGATCCTAATTCAAATCCCATTATTGATTCTAACCCATTTCACAGTATGCGACAACCGTACTCTATAACAAATTATAATTCATATTTAGACTTTAGTAAAGTAGATATTAATCCAAATTTCTCAAATCAAACAATTTCAGATATATTGAATAAATATAAGAATGTTTTCTCTAAACACAATTTTGATATAGGATACATAAAGACTAACCCAATTTGCATATCTCTTTTAGATAATATTCCCATAGCACAAAAGCCATATAGGACAACTTTTTACAATAATGCTGAAATACAAAAACAAATAACTGAATTATTAAAATATGATATTATTAGACCCTCATCTAGCCCCTATAGTTCTCCTGCATTATTAGTGAATAAAAAATCTGATGCCCCAAATCACCCCACAATACTCTGTATAGATTATAGGAAACTTAATCAAAAAACAGTTCCAGAACATACCCCAATTCCACTTATAGAACAAATTATAGATAGGTTATCGCAGTCAAAACAATATACTATTCTAGATGTCAAAAATGCATACTGGCATATACCCATAGATGAAAAAGATAGACATAAAACTTCCTTTGTAACACAATTAGGATGTTATGAATGGAACAGACTTCCATATGGTCTAAAAAATGCACCTTCACAATTTGAAAGGATTATGAAGTCAGTTTTCACTAAGCGCATAATATACACTATGCCTTAAATTATTTTGATGATATTATTATACACTCCAAAACTTATGAAGAACACATTAAACATTTAGATGACATATTAGGTATATTTGAACAAGAGGATATAAAGCTCAATCTTAATAAATGCAATTTTTTACAAAAAGAAATACAACTGATTCTTATATAACTTGTTTGAGAAATTTATTCCAAATTAATAAACCTGAAATATTAATAACTGACAGAAATGCAGCTTTTCTTAGCAATAAATTTAAACACTTTTTAGCTAGAAATAATGTCAAGCATCTACTCACCAGTGCCCATCACCCAGAAACAAATGCAAAAGTAGAAGGACTAAATTCCACTATCATTAATAGGTTAAGATGTGAATATAATGCTAATTTAAATATTCCTTGGACAAAATATATTCCTAAAATTACTGAAAGCTATAATGAAACAGTACATACCACAACAGGCTTTAAACCTAAATTCTTATATTATGGAATACAACCACAGTATATAGAATATGACACAGAAACACATACACCAATAGAAAAGGCAAGAAAATTAGACATTGAAAGAACCATAAAATCCCATGAACACAGCAAACAACTTTATGATATTAAACACCCAGAACCCATTTTTAAAGAAGGAGATCAGGTATTAGTAAAAATCTTTATTTATCCAAACACTGGTAAATTAACTCAAAGATATATAAGCCCATTCACTATTTTAAAACAACTTTCTCCAGTCACATATGAAATTAATAAACCCAATTTACCCCAAAGAAAACAAACATAAATTATACACTTTAATAAACTTAAATTATTTTACACAGAATCAGATTTTCTACTTCACTATAGCACTAACATAGATAATGACTTAATAGCAAATCAAAATTCTAACACCAAGTTAATAGATATTGATGATAAATCATATTTTTTACAGGAAAACCATCTTTTGGATATGGACAATGAAGAACAAATATCAACCCCAATTCTTAAGCCTTCACAAATAATTTAATGTCCTCCATACATCTATTAGCGTTTTCATTACTCAACCATGTAAAAATAACATTTTCTACTGCTTTTGATATTTTGAAGTGTAACTAGCAAAATGTCATAATTACTCAATTTTAAATACCTTTTTTGCCTTATATACATTTTTGATATTTATCACTCATTAATATTTCTTATATATACTTTTATTATAGTTTCATAATTATATGATTTATTTGTAAACAAATTTTCTTTTGTTTATTTTTAAAAAAATGTGGATATTGATTTTTATTGTTTCATTTTTAATTATTTCTATAGATTTATTGATTTCGTTTAATTAATTATTTTTAACTAGACGAATGGCCCGGGCAACGCCCGGGTTTTACCCGAGTGCGTATATATTTTAAAAACGTTTTAATTCAAACACTATTCATTACAATTATAAATTGGCGCCATGGATGTCACTCTTGTGAAACGTCCCGTTCCAAATTGTGTGTTTTTAAAATGTTTTAATTAAAATACTATTCGTTACAATTATAAATTGGCGCCGTGGATGTCTCTCTTGTGAAACGTCCCGCCCCAAACTGTGTGGGTCTTGAAAATATAAAAATAAAAATGTGAATTTTCATAAAGATTTCATCATGTCGATTTTTTTTTTTTGCATTTCACCTACTAAATCGATAGAGATAATTACATTTGCAACATGAACTTAGGTATATTGACTAAATAGAAAACTGCATAGTAATAAAGATCATTTTTTAAAGGCACCATATCGTTTTTTTTTCAATAAAATCGAAACAAAAATTAACGATAAATAACGATAATTGCCTTAAAAAGAAATTGCCTTAAAAAAAATAAACATTCGCGGTGATTTTGTCTTGCATTCGTTTATACAATTATTATATACGAATGACCGGGGCAACGCCCGGGTTTTACCCGATTAAATGCTTTAATTCAAATACTATTCGTTACAATTATAAATTGGCGCCGTGGATGTCATTCTTGTATCTACTTATATATTTGCCTTATTCTGTCTGTTTGTCTGTTTGTTTGTCTGAAGCTCACGGATGGGTTTTTTCATAACCATCGGTGGTTCAGTGGTAGAATGCTCGCCTGCCACGCGGGCGGCCCGGGTTCGATTCCCGGCCGATGCATTTTTTTTTTTTTTTACAATTTTTAAAACTCATTTATATATTATACAAGAATGACATCCACGGCGCCAATTTATAATTGTAACGAATAGTATTTGAACAAAAGCATTTAATCGGGTAAAACCCGTGCGTTGCCCGGGTCATTCGTATATAATAATTGTATAAACGAATGCAAGACAAAATCACTGCGAATGTTTCTTTTTTTTTAAGGCAATTTCTTTTTAAGGCAATTATCGTTATTTATCGTTAATTTTTGTTTCGATTTTATTGAAAAAAAAACGATATGGTGCCTTTAAAAAATGATCTTTATTACTATGCAGTTTTCTATTTAGTCAATATACCTAAGTTCATGTTGCAAATGTAATTATCTCTATCGATTTAGTAGGTGGAATGCAAAAAAAAAAAAATCGACATGATGATATCTTCATGAAAATTCACATTTTTATTTTTATATTTTCAAGACACACACAGTTTGGGGCGGGACGTTTCACAAGAGAGACATCCACGGCGCCAATTTATAATTGTAACGAATAGTATTTTAATTAAAACATTTTAAAAACACACAGTTTGGAACGGGACGTTTCACAAGAGTGACATCCATGGCGCCAATTTATAATTGTAAGGAATAGTATTTGAATTAAAACGTTTTTAAAATATATACGCACTCGGGTAAAACCCGGGCGTTGCCCGGGCCATTCGTCTAGTAATATATAAATGAGTTTTAAAAATTGTAAAAAAAAAAAAAATGCATCGGCCGGGAATCGAACCCGGGCCGCCCGCGTGGCAGGCGAGCATTCTACCACTGAACCACCGATGGTTAAGAAAAATCCCATCCGTGGGCTTCAGACAAACAAACAGACAAACAGACAGAATAAGGCAAATATATAAGTAGATACGAATGACCCGGGCAACGCCCGGGTTTTACCCGATTAAATGCTTTTATTCAAATACTATTTGTTACAATTATAAATTGGCGCCGTGGATGTCATTCTTGTCTATATATATAAAAATGAATGTATGTGTGTGTGTCTGTTTGTTTGTTTGTCCTTTATGCCTGACCAAACCACTCATTGGATCACCATGAAACTTTGGGAAGTTATTTAGTATAGTACTGGGAAGGTTTCTAGCAAATAAAATTTTTGAAATAACTTTTCGCCTAGAAATACTCAAGATAAATATTCTAATTTATCTGTTATAATTCAACAATCTGCTCTAAATATTATCATGATGATACGATGATTTTGTAATGTAGAAAATTGGGAAAGACAAAATTCTGGATGACACGGCAATTTATTTGAGAAAAGAATAATGATACAATTCAAAGGCAAGATACTATTCCTTTAACTTCCAATTACAGAGGGAACCAATTAATATTGATTTTATTCAACTTATCGAGTATTTTTCAAGGGACCGGGAAAAAAATGTTCACTTTATCGAGAGATTCGTTAGACAAACTTTTACTCGGGTAAAACCCGGGCGAAGCCGGGTACGTCCGCTAGTATAATATATAAATGAGTTTTAAAAATTGTAAAAAAAAAAAAATGCATCGGCCGGGAATCGTACCCGGGCCGCCCGCGTGGCAGGCGAGCATTCTACCACTGAACCACCGATGGTTATGAAAAATCCCATCCGTGAGCTTCAGACAAACAGACAAACAGACAGAATAAGGCAAATATATAAGTAGATTACCAATTTAATTTTAAAATTTTAATTTTTTTAAATCTTTTTCACAGGGGGGAAATATTATATAATCTAAAAACTCAAATATTTATATATATTAAAATATATATTTTTTATTTTATTCATTGATAATATTACTTTGTTTTCATCGTTTTTAGAAAGACTTTCAGTTTAGTTATATAGTTTTGTTGTAAATATGCGTAGTTAACATATCAATCCTTTTAAATCACTAATATAGGATTAACTTTATAAATTCTATATAATGTGAAAATAACTAATGTGTAATCTTTCCTCAAGTAATTGAAAATAAAAGCTAATTGACGGTAAATAATTATCTTTTTTATCACGACTGCACCTCAACCCTTTATCTTATCGATCCTTTGTCTTATCAAGCCTCATCTAACCACAACAACCAAAATATTCATAACATATATATATAAACATCAAGATATATATGTATATATCAAGGTATATATGGCGCTCTGCCATCTAAAAAGCACATGTGCTCGTGGTCAGGAGATGCCTTCTTTATTTTTAATATATGTATATGTATGAAGAAAATTTAAATATGGTTAGTAATTTGAGTAGCTCATTTCTTTATTCTAGGATAATTATTATATAAATAAATATAAATTTATATTTTCATGCATATTTTGATATTTCTATGTTCATAAGTGGTAGCCTTGAAATGGAGGCCTCAAAGTGTTGGGAAGACTGTAAATGTGACAGTTGAGTTGGCCCCAAGATCCTTTTTTTAAGATTCTCATATGTTGAGTTTATAAAAACTTTGGACTAAAAGTCAAATGCTACATTTTTACCTTTTTTTAATTTGGTAAACTTTAGGAGTTATTCTTAATACTATATTGTGATATGGAGAGTTAGATCTCATTGTGAATAGAACTTTTATTTCATTTTCAAATTTTCTAGATCAGAATTCATTCTACATATGGTTTGAACGAAGTTCGCGTATCTGTATTTTGTATACGTTTCTGACTACTATAGTTGGATCTCTTAGTGTCGGTATGTAAATTTTATTGATCAATTTCAAATCTGATTTGTTTAATTCATCCAGTGGTATTTTATTGTCAGTTTGGTTTGGGACCTTTATAACTACAGATTTTTTTAAAGCGTTTATAATTCTATTAATTTTAATATCTTTTTCATTTTCTCCGACATTTTTAATATTATTAGAATTTTTTTTAAGTGCATCAGAATTAGATACACCATCGTTTGAAGCCACAAGTAAAGTAGATTATAAATCGTCAGGCCAGAAAATGAACTCTACATTTGGCTGAGCCTAACACCGGCAATACAGCGCCGCTTACCAAAGTTGTTGTTAACTGGGAATGCTCCATTTATTGATTAACAAAATAGGGAAAAAAATATAAAAGGGAAACTAATATTAAACAATTTTTTTTTTTTCTCACGGTTAGCGCCTATTTACCTGTGAGCTTACACACACTCTGTGGTAACAATTAATATATATACAACAACTTCTTTCTTTTGTACACAGTTCTTTTTTCTAGTTTTTTTTCTCTTTCTCATTGTTAACATCATATGACTATTCTATTCATGGCCTAAATGCATAGACAAATGTTACCTTAAGAATTTAGAAGGCATAATAATTGATCTGCATAGACAAATGTAAAGGCATACATGCATGACAGCGCAAGTGTCTCTAGGGGGCCATAGCGCTTTAAATTTAAATAAAAAAATAAAAGGTGGAATATTCAATTCTTTGGAATGGGACGGTTATACAAGGGGAATGGGTTTTAGCAACCCAGGTGGTTTCTGGTTTGTCTGTTTTCTTCTTTTGCACTCTACAATGAGCGACATACTTCCATATATCCCTGAGAAGTCCTGGCCAAAATTATTTGCTTCTAACCCTCTCATTGGTTTTAGAAAAACATAGTTGACTGGTTGTAGGAGTGTCTCGTTTAGGCTTCTCAGTAGTTCCTATCGTAAGTGCTTGGGGATGACAGGAGGTGTGGCTTTCCCAGGGGGTTGGAGTTATTTTTGTACAAGGTTCCTTTCACCAGTTCATTTCTTCTTGGTTAGTTTCCGGATTTTTCTATTTCTTCTATCAATTTGATAATTCTAGAGTCTTTTCTCTATTCAGTATCGAAGCAGGTTAGAGCAGTTAATGAAGGCACATCATTTTCTTCGACTGATTTTTCAGATTCGTTTTCGAGAAGACTTCGAGAGAGACAGTCCGCATCTTGGTGTTTACGACCGCTTTTGTAAGCTACTTTAAGGTTGTATTGTTGCACCAATCTTAAAAATACGCGCATTAATCATGATGCAACAGTATGCTTGTATCTTTATGGCTCACCTCGCCAGTCTTCCTTTCGGATCTTTCTAATTGAATAATCAGCAAAGGGCCTGGTGATCCATAATGATGGCAAACTCACGACCAAAGAGGTATGGGCGGAATTTGTTTATTGCCCATATCACGGCCAAACATTCTCTTTCTGTAGGGAGGTAATTCTTTTGTTAGGGTTCTTGAGGTGTAACCAACTGGTCGTTTTTTCTCGTCATAGACTTGAAAAAGAACTGCTCTGATACCATAGCCGCTGGCGTCAGTATGCAGCTGGGTTTGCAGGTGCTCTTCAAAATGAGCTAAGGCAGGTTCAGACATCAGGGCCCCTTTCAGGGATTTAAAAGCTTCCTGTTATTCTAAGTACCAAGATAATTTCTTGTCTGTTTTGAGAATTTCGCGGAGAGGGGCAGGTTTTTTGGCCAAGTGTTCAATAAATTGACGAAAGTACGAACAAATGCCAATGAAACTCCTCACTTCAGTGGTAGTTCTTGGAGTCGGGAACTTGGCAATAGCTTCAATATTTTCAGGATCTGCGTAGATGCCGTTGCCATCGACGAGATGTCCAAATACTCTTATTCGGTTCGTTCCAAAGAGACACTTTTTTTTAATTGAGGCTTGTTGGGACACCTCGTGACCATAATATGCCAAAGTAACCCAGAACCCCACCTAACCTAACCATATCCCTTTTGTCCATCTAAGCCACAAACCTCTGGTGATTGCGAGGTGTCGAGATGGAGCCTGAAGCCACCTTTAGCCTTGGCAGCACTGAGCCAGAGACTGAGATCCCCTTCCTGTGGTCAAGCCACCTGACCTGTGGTGGATGACCTGGCCCTACCAGGCTAGTCTGAGATGGACTCAGACACCCCTTCCTGGTGGTCGAGCCACATGTCCGATGGTGGCCGACTTGACCACAAGCCAGTCCAAGATGGACTCAGACGCCCCTTTCCTGTAGTCAAGCCACCGACCTATGGTGCTTGACCTGACTCCACCATCTTCATGCAGAACACCAGCTCCACCACGTGCCCTGAACCTTTCCCAAGCTGACCCCAAGATGCCCAGAATCAACAATAATAATTATATTTTTTAAATTATTATTTTTTTAATTCAATATTTTTTATTTTATTTTATTTTTGTGAATATTTCTTTAATAATTTTTATATTTAATTTATTTTTATCTTTTTTTTAAAGATGCCTTTTTTATTTTCATAGAAAGAAGGGTGATGATAGCCTTGGGGGGGGGGGGTGAGTCCAGCAACACTGGGGGCAAGGAAGCGGGATATTTACATTTTGACTTTTTTTTCTCAGCAAAAGTTTGATTCCTTCCTGAGAAGCTAAAGACTTGGAGTTGCGGAGGGCTCAGGCCGCTGGCTGCGGCCTGCACCTTTTCGAATCGTGGACTTGGGTGGCTGGATGTCGAGGTAGGTTGGGGATAATCTGGGACTTTGGCATGATAGGCCTTTTCTTTTTTTTTAAGTTTATTTATATACCTTTAAACTCTTCCCTTTTAACCTTATATATATAGTTTTTTTAATCCCTTTTTTTTTATCTTATACATGCGATATCATATTTAATTATCCTTCATTTTTTTCAAATATTTGTTGTACATTGAAAGATTATTTTATTGGTCTAAATAAAATTTTGTTTAGCCAAAAATGATTAGTTAATTTCCCTTTCAACATACTTATGGGAAAACTACTGAAATAGACAACCTTGTTTTTCGTTTAAAGACGACACACAAGTGCTGTGTTGGAATGTTAATGGTTTGGAAAGAATGTTGCTGCAATTCGACCTATTCACACATTCAGAAAAGTGCAGCATTTTTGCACTCACAGAAACATGGAAGGATCAACAACTGAAGAATAAACCAACAGGATTTCATCTGTATGAATCTCTTGCTCAGAGAGACCACAAGAAGGGTAGATCATCGGGGGGGGGGGAATTATTGTTGGGATTCGAGAAGCTATAAAAGACAAGATTTAAAGGATTAAAACTGAAAAACAATGGATTATGATCTGTCTGAGGTTGGACGGTGAAATGCGAGTGTGTATGATCTTTGCTTACTTGCCACCAAACGAACACTATTTGACCAACTGCAAAAATTTACTCGACCAAATAGAAGGGAAAATAGTTGAAGGATATGAAGTTTTACTGGCTGGTGACTTGAATACACGAACGGGTGCAATGGGAATTCTTCATAATGCATTATACCTTCCTTGCTACTTGACTACTAGACGCACTTCTAAAGATCCTGTAATATCTACGCATTCAGAACAATTCATAGATAGATTGGATAATAATACTCTTACAATTTTGAACGGCAGAACAAGGGGTGACAGAAGTGGTAACTACACATATATATCAGCACGGGGATCCTCGGTGGTAGACTACTGTATTGTCTCCCATGGGCTGTTAGGTTACGTACATGACCTATACATCGAGGGATTACCACACTCAGATCACTTACCTCTGATTATAAAAATGGATATGAGTTGGGGACCGAAACAAGTGACGAACCCGACTTCACGGGTAAAGAAAAAATATATATGGTTACCCGAAAGAGTAACGCTATTTGTAGAGGACTTAGGAGGAGCTTATGGATTTTTGAATAACTCGATTAAGAATATAATGAACAACATGGTTAATCAGATCAAAAGCGCAATGGTACAAAATGGTATGCAAATTGAAATAAAAGCGAATAACTCACTGTCGAAGCCTTGGTTTGATCATGAGTGCTACATAGCGAAAAAGATTATGAAAACAGCTCTGACAAAATATATTAAATATAATAGGGATCTAGATCGTTTGGAATATGTTAAAACAAGGAACAAATATACATCGATTATTAACAATAAAAAGGAAAAATATTTCTGTGAAATACAAGAAAAATTGAATAATACATACGATTCAAGTGAATTCTGGAAAACAATAGCTCGCTTCAGAAAAAGAAACTATACACAGGGCAATATCTCAATATCGGACTGGCAGCAATTTTACAATAAACTCCTGGATACAGAACCAACACCAGATTACGAACCCGTTACTATGACCCTCCTAAATACAGATAATGAGCTAACTAAATGCATAACTCTTAATGAAATAAGCAAAGAAATTTCTCGAATAAGGCATGGCAAGGCGACTGGTTTTGACGACATAATGAATGAAGCAATAAAGGCCCTCCCAAAGGATTATCTAATCTCCTTAAAGGATATATTCAATAGAATTTTGAGAACGTCTGAATCTCCGACAACATGGTTGAAATCAGTTATTCAACCAATTTTTAAGAATGGTGATCCAGACGACCCCTCTAACTATCGAGGCATAGCGCTCTTAAGCAATATAGCAAAATTATTTACATCAATACTCAAATTTCGTCTAGGCAGTTGGATCGAAAGGAGAAATATAGTTCTTGAGAACCAGGCGGGATTTAGGGCCGGCCACTCTTGTCAGGACCATATATTCACTCTATCATCCCTGATTCAAATGACTCTAAGCCGAAAGAGAAGAAAATGCTACATGTTCTTCGTGGATTTGAAAAAAGCCTTCGAAACAGTGCCCCACTCATTATTATGGAGAAAACTGGTAGATGCAGGTCTCAACCACCGCGTTTTGTTAACTTAATTAAAGATTATTATGTTAGATTGAGTTTTTGTTCTAATGGATGTATCTATTTTTGACCATTAGATGATATACTAAATCTCCATAAAGAAAAATTTATTTTCTTTTAAAATTTCACCACGGCTATTACTCAAACATTGATCTATACAAGTTTCAACCTCGTTGTTGTGACATAGTACCAAAGGGACAAGCCTCAAAATGAGCTAACCAAGAAATTTTACCCACAAAAGAATGATAAAATTTTGACCTTTTGGTTTGGTGTGAGGTAAAATAAAGGAAATACAAATGATAGAATTAAAATACATATTAAATTTATTGCAATTAAATACTGGATGTGATATAAAACAAAGACAAATTTATATGCAAGACACGTTAATTTCCATTAAAGGACATTTCTTCAATTTCTTATACTATTAGAATTAAAAAAATAAAAATTTCTATTCACTATATATATTATATAGTAGGGTTTACCACGAAAATTTACCTATTAAAAACTATTACTATTCATTTACAAACGAACCTCTTTAGGCCCACACATAAAAAAAATAAAATATTTAGACTTACAATCGACTTTCTCTACATACCATCCCCAAATTCGTCTTGTCAACCTCATCGACCAGGACCTCCCGTCAGTTCGCGTGCTTTTTCGTAACTGTCTAATTTTTTAAAAAGTGGCGCCCTTCCAAAAAAAATGTATCATCTTCTTACAGAGTAAGAAAAGAAATTTATTTAAATTTCCCAGAATATATTTTTAAAAATAAAAAGTAAAATATTATTCCCTTTTTTTAGTAAAAGAAAATTTGAATTAATAATAAAAATAATAAAATATAACAGTTTTATCCCTTGAAAATTTTATATAGTAATTTCTTCTTTAAGAAAATTAAAAATAAAAAAGATACCTAATTTATCTAGATATGTATATAATTAATTTTATTCTTTTTAGAATAAAATAAATTTAGAATTTTTCAAAATGGTAATATACCTAATTTATCTAAATATGTATATAATTAATTTTATTCATTTTAAAATAAAATGAACTTTAGAATTTTCGAAATGGTAATAGAATTTTGGACATTTCTTCTTGCATATAAAAGGTGATTGGCAATAATTTACATATGTACATATGTATATTTTGTATATTCTCCTCTGGACCTTTCTGCAGCGGGCTTCGAGATACACACCCAGAGCTACTTCCAGTTCTTCATCTCCTAATCCACCCCGTCGTTGTCCTTCTGTGGAGGGTAGGTCGGTTTGGACAGAGTCCGTGTCATCTACAACTGGGCGTCTTCCCCGGCTTTGGTCTTCGGAGCATCGTCGGCCAACTTCTCGGCTTTTCCTCGGTGGGGGAATTTCATCTGGACAACAAACACTTTGGCGAGACACTGCACATATATGATGTAAAATGTTTACATCTTTGTTGGGTCTGTTTTGTGAAAATCTGGCCCAACAATTCCTCCCCTGCCAGAGTGGGAAAATGTGGTTTATTCCAATTCAGATCTGTTCCTGATCTATGATAAATATGAATTTGGAAGAAATACATTTTTTTACGATACGAGTATGCGCAATCACTGACACTCAGGCAAAGGGGAAACAAACGGGCCATGGTACCTATAACAAGTTATCTTATAGTAGCATAAAAGGCGATTTTATCCTACCATTTAGTGGGCAATATACTAAGCCCGTCTTTCGCTGCCTGTATGACGGAGGATTTGGTCTAGTTGTGAGGTGAATCCATACATTCCCTGCTGCAGTCCTTATAGGTGGAAAATGGGGAAGTGGTCTATACCCAGATTCTGTACAAACAGACTTTTAGACCATTCCAAATAAACATAATCATATGGGCGCCGAGGAATTGTGCGTGTAAACGTAGATATGTCCAATTCCTAAAACACATCTAAAAAAAATAGATATTTATTAACTATACGTGATGAGGTACATGTGGTAATGATAAAAAAAATGATTATACAAGGTTATATAAGGCAAAATTAAATTAGCGTATGCGATCAAAAATAGCAATAATAATATGGTAAACAAAACGAGGGGAATGAATATATACCAAAAAAAAATTTGAATGAATATATGATATACGTAGAAAATAAATGACCTGATATATGACAATGATAAACAAATAAATATATATGTTGTGGTTAAATTTTTCATTCAGGACATTTGTCTGAAGATGGTAACAACGCTGTTACCGAAATGTCACACACTATTTATTTATTTGGAATCGGTCCCGTTATCTTGTTTTTATAGTCTATAATCCAAACTGTGCCTTATCTATATATAAATATACATAAATATAATTAGAAAAGGAGATATACATGGTGAATGGTATATTAAATGAGTAAATACCATCTCAGGATAATAAATATGCTAAAAATTGGATGAATATGATATATAGAAAGGAAATAACGTTGATATGGAAGATATACTATGATAAACAAACAAAATATATATATTCTGTAGTTAAATTTATTCAGGGCATTTGTCTGAAGATGGTAACAACGCTGTTACCGAAATGTCACACACCATTTATTTGGATTTGGTCCCGATATCTTACGTCTATAATCCAGATTGTGCCTTATCTATATACAAATATACATAAATATAATTTAAAAAAAAAATACATGGTAAATGGTATATTACTGAATAGATAATATAACAAAGGAATAAATATGCACTGAGGATCATAGGCATTTCGCGAGTATTTCAAAATATACATGTATTACTTAAAAGTTTGTTCTTACTAACTTGTCACTGGGAGTGTTTGTCTGACGTGTTCTCCGCCTCTCTTAACCATGATGGTAGAAAAAAATAGAAAAAAAAATCTTAGTAGTCAGTATTTCTTTAAACCAGATTATTTCCAAATTTACCTTATCTAGGGTGACAACCTTACGTCTCTCTGTCTTTAGTTGAACACTGTTGTCAACCTCTGTTATCCATTGTTTAGCTAATCTATAGAATGTGTACTTATACTTTTAAACCAATAAAATTCACTTTAATAAGATACATATAGTTAACCTCAAAGAGGATAAATGTTGATGACTAACAACCTAGGTCTAACTTCTACCTTACGATATATCTTCTCACACTTTAGTTCGTAATATCTTTCTGTAATTTGACCCTTTATTCTGAAAAAAAAAACATAAAACTTACTGTTCTGGGCTACTTCTAAAAAAAAATTGATATTCAATCTTCCCTTAAACTTCCATCTTCTTCAAGTCTGGAAAACTGACCTGTTCTGACAATCTGCTCTGAAGTTCGTTTTTGTTGTCCTACTAATTTAAATTTTATCTTATAATAGAACGAGTTACTCTCGCAAAAAAAATTTTACTTACTATTTGGTATTTAGACTTGAACTCGTTCTAGTTAAACGTATGGTAGACAATAGTCTTTATTAGGTGATCAACTTTTGCTAGCCTGGGGCGATATAAAACACAATGAATCTGGACAGTCCATCTGTCACTTTGCTAACTGGTACCTAAAATCTGTAGACCGAATCGCCTCGTCTATTCGTAACTTGTTTCTTATTTGCTCGCATTGTTAACTTTCATTAGAGACCCCCTTTGGACTTTGACTTAGAAACAAGGAGTTATAGGGAATTCAATTTACCCACCGCATGTTCCAAGTTTTTGTCCATAGAGGATTGGTTCCAAGCTGCGCAATATATAGAAGAGCATCCAACGTGCCGATCTCTCCCAACCTCCAGTCTAAATCACCCTCATCTCAGCCACGCTTAAAGCGTCGTAAACTACGATGTCAGATCGGTTATCCGAGGTTTGTCGCTGTGCACTTAGCTTGCGACATCGGCAACTAAATCCCCCACCTAGCACAAAGTTCACCTGATACCTCTCCGTTTCCTCTAATGAGGAGAAGATTTGTAGGCTTTTTGGTCTGACCGTGACCTCCCACAATCTCCTAGCCTGAGGTTCGAGACATGGTCATTATCTACGACCCTTAGAATTCAAGTTGATATAATGAAATAAAGTAATTACTTTTACAAATTAAAAAATTATACTTATACTCCTTTAAAAGGAGGCCTAACAAAAAAGAGCGGATATCTTCCTATCGATAGAGTTGTAAGTCCTGTGAGGCTATCGGTCCTAACAAATAAAGAAATCAAAATTAAAAAATCGAACCTATTAAATTCCCTAACACTATTCTAACGTACCTTTGGTCTAACAGTATAATTGACTGTAGCTTTCTCACATTCATTTCGCATTCCCATTCATACAATTCATTCATAGCGAGCAATCATACTAAAGCTAAATTATATTATATAAACCAAAGCACTTCAATAATCAATGTTAACATTTACCCTAACCATTGCTAATCTCCAGGACTAATGTGAAATCAAATAAAATTAACAAATTAAAACAAATTGGGGACTAATGTCCTAGATTACTCAAAAGAAGATGCCTCTTACGAACTCTATATAAATTACCTATACTTAAAATAAATAAATAAATAAAAATATGTTGATTGTCAACAATCAAATACTGAAATCTAACCTATCATTAAATTGTGCATCTAACAGTTTGAAATTCTTCTCCTTATCTTGACACTTGGTGTCTAAACAAAAAAATGAATCATCAAAACTAGATCTTAAATTGGAGCGAATTGAACTTCAAGCATTTACCTCATCGCCATGATAGGATAAATATCCAAGTGTTTGCCAACCTTACTTCCTGTTCAAGGTTATTGGCGTCTTCCTTTCTCTGCTCTTCAGCTAAACTCCCTCTTTGGAATCATAGGGCTTTCAATACCCAACCCGCTTTGGAGTTTAACAACAGAGGCCACTTGTTATCCTACATATCAACTCTTAGACCACAACTGCCCTACACACTTTCATTAGAAATTCTCCTTGGGCTGCATTCTGGACACAAGGGATTATAGGGAGTCAATTTACCCAACGCATGTTCCGAGCCTGCCCATAGGGAATTGGTTATAAGCACAGCAGTTATCTAGTGCGTCTAAGTTCCTTTATCTATATTTAAAGTTGAACCAAAGTTCAGCTATTAATTACCTCAAATACAAAATAAAATAAAATAAACTGTTGAACTCACTTAAGTCTTAAATCACATTCTGCTATTAATACAGAATTGTAGCTTTAATAAAAAAAAAGAAAAACTGAAACTCTTTACAATGACATTCTACACTAAAACAAGGTTGTAGCCTTAGAAAAAAAAGAAAAGAGAGAAACTGAAAACTCTTTACAATGACATTCAAAAAACTGAAAACTCTTTACAGTGACATTCAAAAACTGAAAACTCTTTACAAAGACTTTCTAACATTAAAACAAATTGTAGCTTAAAAAGCACATTCTGACACTGATACAGAATTGTAGCTTTAATAAGAAAGAAAGAAAACTGAAAACTCTTTACAAATGATATTCAAAAACTGAAAACTCTTCACAATGACATTCAAAACTGAAAACTCTTTACAATGACATTCAAAAACTGAAAACTCTTTATAATGATATTCAAAAACTGAAAACTCTTTGCAATGACATTCAAAACTGAAAACTCTTTACAATGACATTCAAAAATTGAAGACTCTTTTACAATGACATTCAAAAGCTGAAACTCTTTACAATGACATTCAAACACTGAAGACTCTTTACAATGACATTCAAAAACTGAAACTCTTCACAAAGACTTTCAAAAACTGAAAACTCTTTATAATGACATTCAAAAACTGAAAACTCTTTGCAATGGCATTCTACACTAAAACAAAAATTGTAGCTTAAAACATAAAAAGGAAAACTGAAAACTCTTTACAATGACAGTCTGGTATTACAACAAGGTTGTAGCTTCAATAAAAAAAATAAAAACTGAAATTCTTTACAATGACCTTCTAGCACTAAAACAAGAATGTAGCTTTAAAAAAAAAGAAAACTGAAAACACTTTAAAGGAAAAATTCTGGATTCTCAAAAAGGAGAATACATGTTTGTTATTTAGTATAATCTGACATAATATTTAATATGGGCTTATACATATGAATTAGTGTATACAGTTGCTGAACTTTAGACAAATCAGCTTATACAAACTCGACAACTCAGCTTATACAAACTCTCAGTGCATATTTTGTGTTATTTACAAACGTCGACCTCTAGGCTAAAACAAATTATCTATTAACACTACATGATGAAGGCAAAGTTCTTCTATCAGGGCAATAGTAGAGTCAACAACTACTCTTCAAACATTAATCTTACCTTCTCCTATCATCTTCCTACTGTATTCCATCAACTTTTATCGTCTTTCTATAACTCTTCATCAACTTTCCATCAATTTCCACCTACTTTCTCACCTCCTTTCACATCTTTCATCGCTTTCAACATCTTTCCATCATCCTTTCATCATCCTTTCATCTCTTTCTCATCACTTTTCAACATCTTTCGACATATTTATTCATTGCTTTCAATATCTTTCCGCACTTTACAACATCTACTCAACACCTTTCTCGCATCTCTCTTCCGTCGATTTCTGACATCCTTCAACATCCTTTTAACTCTTTTTCATCCCTCTGGAGTTTCCTTGAAACCCGTCATCGGGAACGAATCCCGATGGCCACTCAATAACGTCTGGTTCTCTAGTCGCCTCTTGGTCAAATAACATCGTAATCTAATTATATTTAATTCACATTTACATTTACATTTTAATTGACATGTGGAAATTTGAAAAATTTAACATAAAAGTTCAAAATTCAAAGTTTCGAGAAAAAAAAATTCTATAAAAAAAATTCTGCTTAATTTGATCCGTCCCATTTAATACATTTTAAAATTTTTCGAAATGACTGTTTCTTATACAGCTTTCTAAATATACACTTTCTCAATGTTCACCTAAGTGGCCTTGGCCTTCGCCCACATCACAAAGTCTACAACTTGTCGGTCTTCTTTCACGTCATAAAGCTAACGAATTTCGACAGTTATCTTATCTCTACTTTGAACTGGTGCTGTTTGGTTACTGCAAGGTGGTACAACTTATTTACTTAAAAGATATAAGATATGCAAATCCAGGATTTGTGCTTCAAAAGTGTTTGTCTATCCTGTTCCTGAGAATTTCTCTGTTCTAAACACATCTAGAGTGCTTCTATGGGAAATATTATTTATGCTTGCACTCTATTTTACATATATCAAGAATTTTCGTATTGTTCCTTTCTTTAGTCCAGCCTGAACCTTTTCAACTAAAATAAAATAAATTAGACATCATTGTATTAGACTGTCCTATACGTTCGGCTAAGGATTACATTTGTTCACTACGCGGTGGTTCAAAAATTTACTATCGATTGCAGGCTAACTTCTCTCACGCCTTTAATGATATTGTGTATATTGACCTGACCTGGTTTGACACAGCACGCCATCCTATTGAAGTCTCACTAGAACACGGAATTGAATGTCCAAGATATATACATTATTATGGTACTAAAGATTTATCTCGTTAAGACATGGCTGTCGCAGTGATTTCTCGTGGTATGACAGAGGTGAACCGAGCCTAGATACATCTGAGTAGGTGCAGGATGGCAGAACTACATCTTGCGTAGATTGACTCGGCATGTCGATTAGTCAACCTTGGAAAATCTGAGCGAAATAGGTGCATCAGCCTTGCAGATGGATATTATATAGAATACATCTCTGTATTCTACCATTGATGCATATATTTCAAATATTCTCTTCACATCCCACCACAATGACCCGCTCTTCAATTGGTTCACATCACGTGGTCTTACGCTCGATGGCGTCCATCGGGAAATTATGTTTTATGTCATTCTTCCCTCACGTCCACCTTCGTGAGTATCTTTAAATCTTATTAAATAATGTACAATTTTACAGGCAAAATTGCATGCTCCGACATCCATTGTATAGGAATACGCAAGATATTTTCCTTAATCTTCAAGACCTACCCTCGACCTCCCAGAAATGTAGTCTTTGCTACAGGTTACCATGTCTAATATCACATTTCATAAAACTATGAAAGCCGATGTTGAAACGAGTTTTAGGTCTGTTGTGATGCTATAAGCCTTTCTTTTGTTACTGGCTTCTGCTGCCAAATAATCTGAAGGTGGTGGAATAGATAAGGGTTTCTGGAAGGGCTTATCAAAAACCAGTCAAGTGCAAACATACACGAGGTGCAAGGTTCATTATCATTGCTTATCTAAGGCTACCTGTAACTATATATCTGATAAATTGCTAAGTTCGCGTATTGCGTTTAATTCCGAAATAGTGCTATTAATTTCCAAAGGATGCAGGATATATAAAAATTATTTCGTTCTTTGGCTGGAATTAAAGAAAGGAAACAATTTTTTTTACTAATTTCATTTAAGAAAAAAAAACATAAAAAGGAAAACGTTCCCCACCAGATCCTGTACATGGAATATTATACTATAAAAGTCGTTGTCAGATTGAATATATAGGGTAGTCCTTATGATATTACTAAATAATAAATTATAAATGGGAGAGATAAAAATTATATGCAGTAACTATCCGTGATGTACGTGACACACATACACGTCATGCGAAGAGAAAAAAAAATGATCTAAGGTGACTCAAGCAAAAATTATCGAAAGAAAAAAAAAATATGAATTTGTCATATCTAAAAAGAAAAATTGTATACTTGAACAAAATGTATTTCCTATAAAAACTAAATTAACTAAAAAAATAATTTCAAAAAATGATGCGAAAATTACTTAATCACCATATATAACTTTAATCTAAAATGGCAATAAGACATTTATTTTAAACAAGGATTTTGCACATCGATAAACTAACCATATTGGTATCCAGTAAAGTATTTTTCCATAATGACCTTAACAAATGTTTTTTTTTTTATATATATTTTGGTATCTTATACTATTGGAATTTCGCTTAAATAGGATAGCTACGCTTTAACCTTATACATAAAATTGAAAGTAACATGGACTGAAGGTCGAGTATTGAACGCGTCCCATAGGTCGCCATCTTGGAATTTTACCATGATTGTAATTACTATATTGTAAATTGCACCATAACGGGATGGAAGGATGACGAAATTCAACGCTTTAAGGAAGCAAAACAAAAATTTACTATGTTATCTTATCTGTATAATAAAAATAATAGAAAATATGCTAGTCTGAATGCGAAGGAGGCTCAAGTTAAAAAAAATGCATATTCATTAAAGTTAGCACAAAAAATATATATAAATAATTGAATGCTGCTGTATCACTTAATGGTTAAAAATGGGCATGACTGTTGAAATATTCTGGTAAAATATTTATATTATATATATATTTAATAAGCATATTTTGATAAATATGCTTGTCTAAATGTGAAGGAGGTTAAGTTTAAAAAAATGCATATTCATTAAAGTTAGCAAAATATAAATAAACAAATACTGCTGTTTCACTTACTGATTTAGATTTGGGCATGATTGTGGGGATATTTTACTAAACCAACATAAAAAAGAAATGGGCGGATTAGCAAATTCAAATAAACTAAGCTGGAAGGTCCATGGGTAAGTAAGACTAGACAAATACAATTATGAATCGAAGAGGACACTTATGTCTGAATATTATATTCATATAAAGACAAAAAAATTACGCAAATACTTTGTGGTAAATGGTGTTTTTAACAAAAAAAAGTCATATGGCGTATACACTTTAAAAGATATAACAGAAAAGCTCTGAAGTCATCCTAGTAAACTAAATATTCCCGTGATAGCATAAAAATAAAAAATAAACAATTGGACTATCAGAAAAGAAGAACATACGCTTAAATATGACTAGCGAAATTGCGCTTATCTTAGTAAAATCAAAATATTCTCAAGATAATATAAAATAGGAGAAAATAAACAATCGTATTGTGGCGAAGAAATATTTTATTATTTAATTTAATATTATTCAATGAAAATACTCAACAGATTATAAATATATATATTACTCTATATTTGTGAAATCATCTTAAAAATATTTCTTTGCTTGCTTGCTTAAGATTCCCTAGCTGTAGATAGTTTGGCTGACTTGTTAATAATTGTCGACTTGTCGCTGTGACGCCATCAATAAACACTTTTATATCTTAGGATATTTCAAGGCGTGATTTCTACGCTACAGTATTATCGAAAAAAAATCGGTACACTATTAGACCTGTCGAGCGAAATCACTTTGGCGAATAAAATCATTTAAAATAAAAAATACTATATTTTGGTATAATAATAATATAAATTGAATGGCTTATATAACTTAGAAGAAAATAGCAAAAGGCTAAAAGAAGATGAAATATTTAAGGGGTGAAGCCCTCCCGCAAACGCGAGGAGGAGAGGTAGTAAAAACCAACCTTTCGATTCAGAAGCTGGAAGTCAACTAACTCTCTTGGTCGTCGCCAGTTCCTGCCTATAGTATCCACATGTGTTTCACACGTGTGGTTTCCCCAAATACCTCTACTTCCACCCCCCTGCACATGTGCCTCCCCCCTTACAGATGTGTCCCTGGGGTTCTATATTTGGAATTTGCGGGAAGTTCTCAGGTTTTTGAGAAAGGCATTGTTCTAGGCCTAAATTTTGCGCCCCAATATTTCGAGATTCTTATGAAAGAAAAGGAAAGGAGAAATTACTCCTTTAACATTTGAAATTAGAATCAAACAACGTGTATGCTATGTACAAAATATAGTTAGAAAATGAAAAATAAAAAAAGTTAAAGAAGAAAGTAACGTTTACACAAAATATAAGATAACGCATATTAACCACAAACTATCTCCATTAATTTGAAAATTGAAATGATCAGAATAACGCACACGCTGTACACAAATATGACTCGTGAAATTAAATTAAATTAGCGTACACGCTGGGGTTGGAAAGTACATAAAGAAAATGCATAAATACGACACACGCACTAGGCCTAGCGTATTTTAAAAAAAAATAGGTAGGGACATGGGTTTGTAATACACTAAAATACACAGAAAAAAATAATACATAAAGAAAATTGAAAAATTAAAATAACGTGTAATTTAAGGCCTAACGATATTAATTATACTAGAGCATGGTTAAACTAACGATCTTTTTAAAAATTAAAAATAACGTGTAACGATTGATGCTCAAATACGACACGCGCTCTTTCTAGGCCTAACGTATTTTTCAAAAAAAGGTAGAGACATGGGTTTGTAATACACTAAAATACACAGAAAAATAATACAAAAAGAAAATTGAAGAATTAAAATAACGTGTAATTTAAGGCCTAACGATAAAATAATTATTAAAAATTTAAATATTAATTATACTAGCACATGGGTAAACTAACGATCTTTTTGAAAATTAAAAATAACGTGTAACGATTGATGCTCAAATACGACACGCGCTCTTTCTAGGCCTAACGTATTTTTCAAAATAGGTAGACATGAGTTTTTCACTCATAAAACATTCACTAAAATACACAAAAAAATAGATATTAAACATTTTTGAATAAAAAGGAAAGATAGTATACACGCCAAGTCTAACGTATTTTTCAAAAATAGGTAGAGGCATGAGTTTTTCACTTATAAAACATTGTTTTAGGCCTAACCTCGCTTTAAAACTTGGAATACACTAAAATATACAAAAAAAATAGATATTAAACATTTTTGAATAAAAAGGTAAAGATAGTATACACGCCAAGTCTAACGTATTTTTCAAAATAGGTAGAGGCATGAGTTTTTCACTCATAAAACATTCACTAAAATACACAAAAAAATAGATATTAAACATTTTTGAGTAAAAAAGGTAAAGATAACACACGCGCCAAGTATAACGTATTTTCAAAATAGGTAGAGACATGAGTTTTACTTATCTCAGGGGTGAGCCTACTTTTCACAAAATAATTTTTTTTTTTTATTTGTGATTTTTCGGTAATGTCGGCGCCACGTTGGGCATCCAAATGTTAGATCGGGTTTTTGTTCTAATGGATGTATCTATTTTTGACCATTAGATGATATACTAAATCCATAAAGAAAAATTTATTTTCTTTCAAAATTTCACCACGGCTATTACTCAAACATTGATCTATACAAGTTTCAACCTCGTTATTGTGACATAGTACCAAAGGGACAAGCCTCAAAATGAGCTAACCAAGAAATTTTACCCACAAAAGAATGATAAAATTTTGACCTTTTGGTTTGGTGTGAGGTAAAATAAAGGAAATACAAATGATAGAATTAAAATACATATTAAATTTATTGCAATTAAATACTGGATGTGATATAAAACAAAGACAAATATATATGCAAGACACGTTAATTTCCATTAAAGGACATTTCTTCAATCCCTTATACTATTAGAATAAAAAAAATAAAAATTTATATTCACTATATATATTATATAGTAGGGTTTACCACAAAAATTTACCTATTAAAAACTATTACTATTCATTTACAAACGAACCTCTTTAGGCCCACACATAAAAAAAAATAAAATATTTAAACTTACCATTGACTTTCTCTACATACCATCCCCAAATTCGTCTTGTCAACCCCATCGCCCAGGACCTCCCGTCAGTTCGCGTGCTTTTTCGTAACTGTCTATTTTTTTAAAAAGTGGCGCCCTCCCAAAAAAAGTTATCATCTTCTTACAGAGTAAGAAAAAAAATTAATTTAAATTTCCCAGAATATATTTTAAAAAATAAAAAGTAAAATATTATTCCTTTTTTTAGTAAAAGAAATTTTGAATTAATAATAAAAATAATAAAATATAACAGTTTTATCCCTTGAAAATTTTATATAGTAATTTCTTCTTTAAGAAAATAAAAAATATACCTAATTTATCTAGATATGTATATAATTAATTTTATTCTTTTTAGAATAAAATAAATTTAGAATTTTTCGAAATGGTAATATACCTAATTTATTTAAATATGTATATAATTAATTTTATTCATTTTAGAATAAAATAAACTTTATAATTTTCGAAATGGTAATAGAATTTTGGACATTTCATCTTGCATATAAAAGGTGATTGGCAATAATTTACATATGTACATATGTATATTTTGTATATTCTCCTCTGGACCTTTCTGCAGCAGGCTTCGGGATACACACCCAGAGC
The DNA here is from genome assembly GCA_030710605.1 of Cordylochernes scorpioides. Classification (NCBI taxonomy): domain Eukaryota; kingdom Metazoa; phylum Arthropoda; class Arachnida; order Pseudoscorpiones; family Chernetidae; genus Cordylochernes; species Cordylochernes scorpioides. The sequence continues at coordinate 42,850,645 of CP092872.1, read as the reverse complement.
TACTTCCAGTTCTTCATCTCCTAATCCACCCCGTCGTTGTCCTTCTGTGGAGGGTAGGTCGGTTTGGATAGGGTCCGTGTCATCTCCAACTGGGCGTCTTCCCCGGCTTTGGTCTTTGGAGCATCGTCGGCCACCTTCTCGGCTTTTCCTCGGTGGGGGAATTTCATCTGGACAACAAACACTTTGGCGAGACACTGCACATATATGATGTAAAATGTTCACATCTTTGTTGGGTCTGTTTTGTGAAAATCTGGCCCAACAATTACACAAATATGACAGCGGTAGTGCGATAGAACAATTCATTCACTGCGCCAATAAAGGTGCGTTCGGGAGTTTTACAAGGGGAGCCGATGTCACCTTACTTATTTATACTTTTTATAAATGATTTAATCGGTCTCTACAATGGTTCAGATTTACCGCGAATATATCTCCCAAATTATGGATATGTTCATATTCTACTATACGCAGACGATATTGTCTTGATTGGAGAATCCAAACATAATCTTCAAATAAAAATCAATATGCTAAGAAAATATTTTTAAAACAAATTTATTAACCCTGAATGAAAATGAGTCAAAAATTGTAGTTTTCAGAAACGGCGGTCAATTAGCACAAAATGACAAATGGTTTTGGGGTGAGCGGCAACTGTCTGTTACTACGAAATATCTATACATGGGATATCCGCTTACAAGTGCAAATTCACTAAACAAGGTATCGTCACACTACAAGGGCAAAGCCCTGGCAGCAATTGGCGCTGTGTGGCAAGTTCTGACAAAATCCAAGATGAACTCTCTAAATGCGGCAATGAGATTACTTGATTCGACGGTCTTGCCTCACATGCTATACGCCGCACCCTGCTGGGCACTGAACCAAGTGAAGGTAGTTGACCAGGTTCAGAATATTTTCCTAAGACGCTACCTAAATTTACCAAAATATACTCCGGGCTTTATGCTAAGAATGGAGTGTGGACGAGTATCACAGGAAGTTATCATAACTAAGCAGGTCCTGAGATTTTGGGTGAGGATTATGAAAATGGAAGAGAGTAGGTTGCCCCGGGCATGTTTGTCACACCTCTGGACATTACACAGCAATCAAAGGGCTGGTTTAACCTTTGTCGAAAACCTGTCAACCATTTTAGACTCAAACGGTTTTTCGTTCCTGAAGGGTTGTCCGGATTACACTGCAATACTGACTGAAATCCCTGCTATTATTCGAATAGCAACCAAAGCATCCAAAACGACATGGTGAAAATTCTAAATACTTCACATTACAGTCACTTCAAATACCTAAAAACTCAATAACCGCAGAACGATATTTATCCACAACTATTCCTCTAGCAATTAAAATATTTTTTGCACAACTGAGACTCCTTTGGACGATCTTCCCAGAAAATCGTTCAAAGCGCTGGAAGATTGATTTGACTCTAACTTGCGATCTGTGTAAAAACAGAATCCAAGACGAAATTATGCATATAATATTTGGATGCTCTTGCTTAGAGAAACAGAGGAAAGAAATTTTGGGTGACTTACCCTGGTCTCAACCTGACTGCCAACAAATTTGCAGCTGGATGAACACACTGATGGTTGATCGGGGTCTCTCCCCCGTTTATATAAATTCTACAAGGCCGCAGTCAATGTCCGTTGGAGAATAATGGATTCGCCGAATGTCGTGGTTTGCTTGGAGAAAGAAAGCGAAGATTGAATGCTGCTGATTCCACACTAGCCCTCTCAATGATATCCTAGCCTTGACATACTCTAAACATTGGTACTTTAATTTAAATATTTAATCATGTATGGTTCCTTTTGCTCTGTATGTTTATTTTTTTGTATATATGGCTATATTTCTTTTTGTTTGTTTTTCTTTCTTCTCTCTTTTCTTTTTCCTCATTACTTCTTGTATTTTAGTTTTTGCTTTTGAAATATATTCCTTTGCTAAATCCCATAGAGGGGAATCATGTACGTGGTGTGTTCAAAAAGTATCGCGACTTTTGAATTTTCGCGGGTTACGTATATTCGAATTTCGATCTTTTTGTGGCTTTATGTTGGTACTCATGTCTTTCACTTATGCCGACAAGCTTGGCCATTTTGAATGTTCACTTAATTGTTGACAGCTGCTTTGCTTGCGGGTGTTTTGGATCGTCTTCGATTTTTACCTATTAAAGAAAATGGATCAAAGAACCTGTATCAAATTTTGTGTGAAAAACGAAATTAAGTGCGCGGATGCATTCCGAATGTTGACTGTGGCATACGGAGAAGCTACTTTGGACCGAAGCAACGTTTATCGGTGGTACAAAATGTTCTCAGAAGGCCGAGAAGATGTGAACGACGAAGAGCGTGCCAGACGTCCGAGCACTTCAACAACAGACGAAAAAATTAATGAAGTGGAGAAAATGATATTGGCCAATCGTCGAATCACCGTTAGAGAAGTTGCTGAGGACCTAAACATATCGATTGGCTCGATTGGCTTATCAATGATTTGGGCATGAGACGGGTCGCCGCGAAATTCGTACCAAAATTGCCCAATTGCGACCAAAAACAGCATCGCATGAACATTGCTAATGAGATGTTGGACTCTGTCCGCGACGACCCAAATTTGCTCCAGAGGGTCATAACTGGTGACGAAACGTGGGTTTATGGTTATGACGTGGAAACCAAAGCTCAATCATCTCAATTGAAGCTGCCGCACGAACCAAGACCGAAAAAAGCGCGCCAAGTTCGGTCGAATGTTAAAGTTTTGCTGACAGTTTTCTTCGATTTCAGGGGCGTAGTGCATCATGAGTTCTTGCCACAGGGTAGAACGGTCAATAAGGAATATTACCTGCAAGTTCTGCGCAATTTGCGCGAAGTAATCCGCCAGAAACGCCCGGATTTGTGGAAGAACAAAAATTGGCTTTTGCATCACGATAACGCCCCTACTCACACATCGTTGCTTGTGCGCGACTTTTTGGCCAAAAACAACACACTAAGGATGCCGCAGCCACCATATACCCCAGATCTGGCCCCCTGTGACTTTTTATTGTTCCCTAAACTGAAGAGGCCCATGAAAGGACGACGTTACGCTACGCTTGAAGAGATAAAGAAGGCATTGAAGGAGGAGCTGAAAAAGATTTTAAAAAATGATTTTTTGAAGTGCTTCGAAGATTGGAAAAACCGTTGGCACAAGTGTATAATATATCATGGGGATTACTTTGGAGGGGACAAAATAGGTATTCATGAATAAATAAATAATATTTGAAAAGACACAAAAGTCGCGATACCTTTTGAACCTACCTCGTATAGGGCTGGATGCCCCAATAAAAAGGCTTGTGTGTTTGTGTGTATTTCCCCTTCAACATTAATTGCTAGCCGGCACAGCTTTAGGTCTCTACATGTGCCATAGATGAATAAATTTGTGGTCTGCTTTTCTGCAGCCACTGGCGCCCTAATATTTGGACATGTAGAGATCTGGAAATAGTTTATTTAAAGACACAACAACGTGAAAAGTATTAAACACCACAATTTTAACAATGTCGCCCGCCGCGGGGCTCGAATTATGTATATTATATTAAATAAAAAAGATAAGATTTCTGTTGTTTTGGATCATATTGATGATTATGCTATGGTGGTGCAGTCGTGGTCGAGCAATAATCTTGAAAAATATAATGTCTTGATTAGAGATTTCTTTATTGAGCTGAGGAATGAATTCATATGAAAAACATAATTTTGTACAAGTACTGCCTGGCTTAAGGCGTAAAAATAATTGAAACAAAATATTATTTACATAATTACAAACATGTTTGAGCCGACCAACGGGGAAGAACAACAATGTGATTTTATATGGGAAGCATGACCTCTGGCGGCCGATTTCACTGAATATTTTTTTCTATGAAATATATTTTAAAATAAAACAATATCTTAATATAACATTTTAAATAATATCTTTATATAACATTTTAAATAATATCTTTATATAGCATTTTAAATAATACCTTTATATAACATTTTAAATAATACCTTCATATAACATTTTAAATAATATTTAAATATAACATGTATATAATTTTCTCCTTCTATTATATTCTAAAATATATACATAGTGAAACGCCATTAGGGCTAAGTAAAACGCGGCCTCTGAGATTAAAAATCAATACCCAGGGAAATGAGACTAATAAAATATTTTTCAATGTACACAGAATAATTATGTTTTAGTAGATATTTATATATATATATATATATATAACTTGCATTTTTTACAAGCAAGTTTGTGTTTTGAATTATTTAAAGTGATAATAATCATCCAATATCCACTCTGTAGTAAGTAAACAAATCTAATGCTGCTTCTAAAACTTGTTTTTGTGAGTTTAAGTTTAATTTTTTGTGTGTTTAATAAACATTTAATACTTTATACTTTGATTTACGTATTATGATAAATGGGAGTTAGATAAATATAACCACCGTTATTTTTAATTTACAATATTATAGCTTCGTCGATTGATATATTTAATGCTGGGTTTAATAATTTTAAAGAATGTAACGTACAATTAGACAAAGAACAACGCTAGGCCTAGACGAAATTCGAGCCATGATTAGCAGCTGAGTTTAAATTTAGGACTTAGTGCAGAAAAACAACATCTGGAGTCACCGACACCATAGGTTTTGGCCAGATCTGACCTATGACGTCACGATGACGCGCGATGTAAACAAAGGTTATGATTGGGTCATTGTTTTTTTTTTTAAACACGATTTGAATTTTATTATTTTAAATACCTGCGATTTATTTATTGTCAATATATATATATATATATACTAGCGGATGTGCCCGGCTTCGCCCGGGTTTTACCCGAGTGAATGTTTGTCTAACGAACATTTGTTAAAACAATTCTCTTTAAACTTATAAAACATACTCGACTTCGCCCGGGGTTTTACCCGAGTAAAGGTTTGTCTAGCGAACATTTGTTAAAACAATTCTCTAAAAACTTATTAAAAAATAAAAAAGATATATTTTGATAATTTGAAACTCGTAAATTTGAATCTCTCGATAAAGTGAACATTTTTTCCCGGTCCCTGTGTGCCTTGTCATCCTGAATTTTGTCTTTCCTAATTTTCTACATTAGAAAATCATAGTTTTATCTAGTGAACATTTTTTCCCGGTCCCTTGAGAAATACTCGATAAGTTGAATAAAATCAATATTAATTGGTTCCCTCGGTAATTGGAAGTTAAAGGAATAGTATCTTCGCCTTGGAATTGTATCATTATTCTTGTCGCAAATAAATTGCCGTGTCATCCTGAGATAATCTTACTTTTGATAAATAATATTTAAGATAACAAACTTAGTGATAAGAAAACTTGTTATCATCGTCACAATGGGGGCGCTGCTTGCGAGTTAAATCTACAAATCTGCAAATAACTCTAAGGATATTCAAGATATTCATGAAATTATTTTTCAAAAACCTTCCCGGTGATATACCTAATAATATCCCAAATTTCACGGCGATTGGATGTATGGTTTTTGAATCTATAGAGTACAGACAGGCAGACAGACAGACATTTAATTTTATATATATAGAGATATAAATGAGTTTTAAAAATTGTAAAAAAAAAATGCATCGGCCGGGAATCGAACCCGGGCCGCCCGCGTGGCAGGCGAGCATTCTACAACTGAACCACCGATGCTTAAAAAAATGGCCATATTTAGGTATTCATTCCATTCCGGATTAGTTCGCGTAAAAAAAGTTATTCAAATGAAAAAAAGAAATAGCCAAAAATACTAATCAAAATGCAGCCGAAAATTTTCCTCAGGTTTATAAAAAGCGACATGCAAAATTTGGTACCAATTGGTTCAGTAGTTTTTGAGTTTATCGCGAAACAGACAGACAGACAGAAATTGACTTATATATATATATATAGATTTACTCTTCATTGTTGGCTTTTTATCTTACATTCGTTCTTCATTGTTGGCTTTTTATATTACATTCACTCTTCATTGTTGGCTTTTTATCTTACATTCACTCTGTTGGCTTTTTATATTACATTTACTCTTCATTGTTGGCTTTTTATCTTACATTCACTCTTCATTGTTGGCTTTTTATATTATATTTACTCTTCATTGTTGGCTTTTTATCTTACATTCATTCTTCATTGTTGGCTTTTTATATTACATTCACTCTTCATTGTTGGCTTTTTATCTTACATTCACTCTGTTGGCTTTTTATATTACATTCACTCTTCATTGTTGGCTTTTTATCTTACATTCACTCTGTTGGCTTTTTATATTACATTTACTCTTCATTGTTGGCTTTTTATCTTACATTCACTCTTCATTGTTGGCTTTTCATATTATATTTACTCTTCTTTGTTGGCTTTTTATCTTACATTCATTCTTCATTGTTGGCTTTTTATATTACATTTACTCTTCATTGTTGGCTTTTTATCTTACATTCACTTTTCATTGTTGGCTTTTTATCTTACATTCATTCTTCATTGTTGGCTTTTTATATTACATTCACTCTTCATTGTTGGCTTTTTTCTTACATTCATTCTTCATTGTTGGCTTTTTATATTAAATTCACTCTTCATTGTTGGCTTTTTATCTTACATTCACTCTTCATTGTTGGCTTTTTATATTATATTTACTCTTCATTGTTGGCTTTTTATCTTACATTCATTCTTCATTGTTGGCTTTTTTATTATATTTACTCTTCATTGTTGGCTTTTTATCTTACATTCACTCTTCATTGTTGGCTTTTTATCTTACATTCATTCTTCATTGTTGGCTTTTTATATTACATTCACTCTTCATTGTTGGCTTTTTATCTTACACTAGACGAATGGCCCGGGCAACGACCGGGTTTTACCCGAGTGCGTATATATTTTAAAAACGTTTTAATTCAAATACTATTCGTTACAATTATAAATTGGCGCCATGGATGTCACTCTTGTGAAACGTCCCGTTCTAAACTGTGTGTTTTTAAAATGTTTTAATTAAAATACTATTCGTTACAATTATAAATTGGCGCCGTGGATGTCTCTCTTGTGAAACGTCCCGCCCCAAACTGTGTGTGTCTTGAAAATATAAAAATAAAAATGTGAATTTTCATGAAGATTTCATCATGTCGATTTTTTTTTTTTTTTTGCATTTCACCTACTAAATCGATAGAGATAATTACATTTGCAACATGAACTTAGGTATATTGACTAAATAGAAAACTGCATAGTAATAAAGATCATTTTTAAAGGCACCATATCGTTTTTTTTTTTCAATAATATCGAAACAAAAATTAACGATAAATAACGATAATTGCCTTAAAAAGAAATTGCCTTAAAAAAAGAAACATTCGCGGTGATTTTGTCTTGCATTCGTTTATACAATTATTATATACGAATGACCCGGGCAACGCACGGGTTTTACCCGATTAAATGCTTTTATTCAAATACTATTCGTTACAATTATAAATTGGCGCCGTGGATGTCATTCTTGTATAATATATAAATGAGTTTTAAAAATTGTAAAAAAAAAAAATGCATCGGCCGGGAATCGAACCCGGGCCGCCCGCGTGGCAGGCGAGCATTCTACCACTGAACCACCGATGGTTATGAAAATTCTCATCCGTGAGCTTCAGACAAACAAACAGACAGAATAAGGCAAATATATAAGTAGATACGAATGACCCGGGCAACGCCCGGTGTTAGTGAAAGGCACGCCCGCGCGAGAAGAAAGAAAACAGTTTTGAATAATTTCAATCAACCACCGCGCGGTGACGGCGGCGACGTCACGGTCGGCGCGCATGCGCGGCGGCGGCGGTCACGTGGGAAGCACGGGCGTGGGCCCTTCGAATTCTGACGGCCAACACGGACTGACTTCCTTCCCAATCCATCCTTTTCAATCGAACATTTTTTAACTTCTTTAATTACTAAAATTAATTTGTAACATAATATTTATATCTATATTTATCCTGAATAAAATTTAAAATATCAAGGATGATTAATTGAATCATTCTTTCAATACCAAACGAACCTGTCATAATGTACCATTCAAAAAGTGTACCGAACATTGTGGCGAGCCTTGCCAGGATTTAAGATGGACAAACTCAAGAAAGCTTGTGAGACGAAAAAGAGGACTTTGGAAAGTGTTATTGCAGAAGCAGATGGCGAACTTGGAAAGCAAGAACCAAGCCTAGAAATGTTGATGTCTCTACGACCAAAGCTCCTCAGATGTAAATACAGGTTCTTAATTGCCAGTGATTGTCTCATCGAACAACTGATAAAGGCGGATAGAGAAGATGAAGAAATTGAATATGTCGATATCGTTCAAGCGAATCTATTTGGAAGGTCTGAAGGCGTTTTGCAAAAAATGGAACAATTACTAGCAAAACCAACAGTAGACCGAGAATCAATAGTTTCCGGGGGGAACGAAGGAAAGTCAAATCTTCATCGACTTCCGAAGTTGGAACTACCGAAATTTGGAGGAGAAGCACGGGAGTGGCTGCAGTTCTGGTCAGCCTTTCAAAGCGTCCACGATGATGACTCCATTTCGGCCTGTGTCAAGTTCCAATGCCTACAAAATTGCATGATAAAGGGATCGGTGTCGGAGGAAATAGTTTCATCCTTTCCAAACTCAGCGGCAAATTATCCACTTGCCATCAGCACTCTTAAGGAACGTTTTGGCCGTGAAGACATGTTGGTGGAAGTGTACGTAAGGGATTTGATTGCTATCACTTTGGAAAATGCTCATGGAAGGAACACGACACCTTTTTCGACTGTATACGTTCGGTTATCATCACAACTACGAGCGTTGGGATCTTTAGGAGTCACAACAGATAAATGCGCTGCTATTCTGTACCCCATGGTGGAATCAGCTTTACCTGAAGATCTCTTCGTCGCGTGGGAAAGGACTCGACATCATCACAAGCCTGATGAAGATGGAAAGCATAAATCAAGTGAAGTCCTCCTGGAGAAGCTTATGGAATTCCTAAAACACGAAGTTGAGGGAAGTGAAAGAATGCGTTTGGCTCGTCAACCGTTTTCGAGTTCGTATCCATCACAATTTAATCGAGATAAGCCGCCCAAGCCGAAGACATCTGTCGCCACCGCTGCAAGTCTGGTAGTTGCTGATGGGAAGTCAAATAACGCTTATAAATGTGTATTTTGTGATGAAAAACATTTGAGTGAACAATGCTGTAAAGCCATGTCAATGTCTCTTGAAGAAAGAAGGAAAATAATTCAAGAGAAACAGTGTTGTTATTCTTGCTTGAAGCCCGGACACTTTTCCAAGTATTGCAGAAACGTAGTGAAATGTGTCATCTGTAGTAAAAAACACAGGGCAATCTTATGTCCAGTTTCAAAAGGCAGCCAAAAATCTGATGGGATTGAAGAGAGAAGTAAGAACATAAATGCATCCGTGGACATGTCGAATCAAGTTCGGTGCCAAGATGTCTTACTTCAAACAATCATGGTAAAGATTGATGGCGAAAATAAATCAAAAGTTGTTCGAGCAATGTTAGATAGTGGATCCCAGAACTCATATGTATTGGAAAAAACTGCTTCCGAAGTTGGACTCACTATGCTCGGGAAAAAGGAAGTTGTACACTTACTATTTGGTGGAGTGATATCGAGACCACAGCAGCACAAGCGGTATCGAATCTACATTTCTGATGTGGACTCCAAGTACAACTGCAATTTTGAAGTACAAGACTGCTCAACGATTTGTAGTGCAATGCCTTCCGCTCAACCTACCGAATGGATGACGGAACTTCGATCAAAGGGAATTGACTTGGATGTCTATAGGTCGAACACGGAGATTGAACTACTACTAGGAGCAGACGTATACGCCAAGCTACTAACAGGAAAGAAAATAGAATTGGAATCTGGTCCCGTCGCTCTCGAAACAAAGCTGGGCTGGACTGTTAGTGGAAAGGTTTTGGAAAATGTTCAAACAACTAAATCTCAATCATCAGTTCTGTCATGCTTAGTTCGTGATGCAACAATACAAGATCTTCGGAGATTAGATGTTATCGGTATCATGGAACCCATGAAGGAAAAGAGCAAAGAAGAGTTGTCAGTTGCAGCGTTGGAACATTTTAACCAAACAGTGAAACAGAATGAAGATGGTCGATATTCTGTCAATTTACCTTGGATAGGAGAACACCCACCACTCCCTAATTACAAGCTAATTTCGGAGATGAAACTTGAATCTACTACTGCTTTAGCAGGGATTAAACGTGATATGAACAGGTCAGTGTTTGTCGCGGGAAAAGTAAAGAAGATTCGACAAAATTCAAGCATAACTGATTGGAGGCACGTTCCTGGTAAAGAAAATCCTGCAGACATCCCCTCACGTGGAGCTTCAATCTCACAATTGATTACTACTAGATGGTGGGAGGGACCTTTACCGAAGGACAGAGTGGAGTGGGACACTGCAGGCTTTGGAGACCATCACTCCTGACAAGAAAGTCGAAATAAGATCAACTCCTTTAAAGGAGGACGCAGGCCGCGAAGGAGACAGCCACAGACCAGAGAGCGGCCACGCAGCCTGCCCGAGCCAGCCACGGCTTGCCCCGACTGGGAGGTTCCAGGGGAGAAGGATTTCATGGCCATTAGGAAAAGTGGAGGAGGTGCTACCTGGGGCCGATGGACAAGTTCGAGTCGCAAGAGTGAAGACATCATCGGGAGTTTTTCTTCGTCCAGCACAGCGACTTTTTCCATTAGAAATAAAACAAATTTAGATTAGCCTCTACTATAGCCAAGAAAATATAGTATTAGAATTTAATTTATCAATTAAATTGGTGGGAGGAATGTTAGTGAAAGGCACGCCCGCGCGAGAAGAAAGAAAACAGTTTTGAATAATTTCAATCAACCACCGCGCGGTGACGGCGGCGACGTCACGGTCGGCGCGCATGCGCGGCGGCGGCGGTCACGTGGGAAGCACGGGCGTGGGCCCTTCGAATTCTGACGGCCAACACGGACTGACTTCCTTCCCAATCCATCCTTTTCAATCGAACATTTTTTAACTTCTTTAATTACTAAAATTAATTTGTAACATAATATTTATATCTATATTTATCCTGAATAAAATTTAAAATATCAAGAATTTATTTATTTTATTTGACATATCGGACGCGATATCCCAGCTCGGGATACTTGCGCCTAAATACATTTTAGTAGATTATATACAATTCATTTTATACAATTTAATAACCGGACTAAAAACATAATTAAAACTCAAACGATGGCACTCTAAAACAGAAGAGAAAATCCAAAATGGATTATTTTATCAACCTATATACAACTCAATAACCGACTAAAAACACAATTAAAACTGAAACGATGGTTTTCTCAAACAGAAGAGAAAATCCAAAATAAATTATTTTAGCAACCTATATACAATTCAGTATATACAACACAATAACCGGTTAAAAACACAATTAAAACTGAAACTATGGTTTTCCTAAACAGAAGAGAAAATCCAAAATGAACTTACAAAAATTATTGAATTTTACATAAGTGTCTTTGTTATATACAAATTCGCAAACCTCTTCGATGGGATAAAAATGATTACTTCTGTAGCTGTGGAATATCGGACATTCCATCAATAAATGCATTGAGTCTTGGTTTTCTTTTCCACAGAAACAGCTAGGATCCTCCGTTGCCCCGATTTTCGACAGAAATTCTCCAAAATTACCATGACCCGTGACGAACTGTGAGTTATAAAAATTCGGACGAAAATAAAAAGGAATTCCAAATGGGAAAAATTTTCTGAATGTTTCATTAGTGTTAGCTATTGTTTCAGCCATTCTTGATTCTATGTAGTTATGAATTATAGTCGGGGCATGCGGTCTGAATACATTAATTTCTTCTTTTGATAAATTGGCCAAATCGTATTTTATTATCAACGATTCTATTTGATCTGTGAGAATAGGTATTTTTGCCAAACTATGAATACAATTTGATGAGGTCGTTTTATAGGCTCTCACTACCCAAAGAAGAATCTGATATTGCTGAGAGTTTAATCTTTGCTTACTTCTTTTATTAATAAATTTATACCATATTTCAGATCCATAGGTTAGTATTGGCCTGAAAAGAGTTTTATATAAAATTAATCTTTTTTTAGCATCCAATCCCCACATCTTCCCACAGAGCGAAAACAAAAGATTTTTCATACGGTTGATTTTACAAAGAATATCATTAATGTGGGGTGTGAAGTTAATTTTTGACTTAATTCTGTGATTAGAAAATTTTATACCTAAAATTTTTACCTCTTCCACTGGTTTTATTATGAAATTTGGAGTTCCCATTGGAATATTTTGTTTGCCGTGCATATGTATTAAGCCGGTTTTCTCCGGGCTTAGCTTTAGCTTATTTCTTGTACACCATTGTATTACATAATTTAAAGTTCTTTCTGTTTCATTTTTTAACCCTTCTATGGTCTTGTGCCAGCAAACAATCGAAACATCATCCGCATAACAGATTATTTCAGAATTTGGGGATGCGAAGTTGATCAACAAATCATTCAGGACTATATTCCACAATAAAGGTGATAATGGTCCGCCTTGAGGACATCCCTTTGATAAATATTTCGAAATTGTTGTATTCGAGAAGGTGAGACTTGTTTTTCTTCTCCGATTTAAAAATGATTGGATAATTTTTATAAGAACTGCTGGGACGTGGTCTTCGTCCATTCTTTTTATTAAGGCAGGCCACCACGCATTATCAAATGCACCACTTATATCAATGGCAATCAATGCAACCAATTCGTTTTGTTTGTGTTTCAGTATGGTCTCGGTTATTTTGTCCAATGCCGTTATTGTAGATTTTCTTTTCGTAAATCCATGTTGCCTATGGCTCAGTAAGTTATTATGATTATAATAATTGAGTATTTTATTTTTAATGATCGTTTCAAATATTTTTGAGAAATTTGATGTTAGTGAAATTGGGCGATAGCTATTAATTGCTTCGTAGTCAGCTTTTTGCGGTTTCGTAATAATTTTTAATACCGAATGTTTCCAGCTTTCAGGATAGTAACCCAGCACCAGACACTCATTAAAGAGTTTGACTAAACTGGGTAGGATTGATAATAATGAGTGCTTAATCATATAATTACTCACGTTATCTGGACCAGGAGCCTTTCTGATATTAAGATTCGAGCACAAATCCTTTATTTCCTTTTCAGTAATAAAAATGATTTCCCTGTTGGTAAAACTTGGGATGTGATTTCTAATTAAAGTGTGTTCTTCATTGTCCAACCGCACATCATCATCAGGAAAAAATGATTAATTGAATCATTCTTTCAATACCAAACGAACCTGTCATAGTGTACCATTCAAAAAGTGTACCGAACACCCGGGTTTTACCCGATTAAATGCTTTTATTCAAATACTATTCGTTACAATTATAAATTGGCGCCGTGGATGTCATTCTTGTATAATATATAAATGAGTTTTGAAAATTGTAAAAAAAAATGCATCGGCCGGGAATCGAACCCGGGCCGCCCGCGTGGCAGGCGAGCATTCTACCACTGAATCACCGATGGTTATGAAAAATCCCATCCGTGAGCTTCAGACAAACAAACAGACAGAATAAGGCAAATATATAAGTAGATTCATTCTTCATTGTTGGCTTTTTATATTGCATTCACTCTTCATTGTTGGCTTTTTATATTATATTTACTCTTCATTGTTGGCTTTTTATCTTACATTCATTCTTCATTGTTGGCTTTTTATATTACATTTACTATTCATTGTTGGCTTTTTATCTTACATTCACTCTTCATTGTTGGCTTTTTATCTTACATTCATTCTTCATTGTTGGCTTTTTATATTACATTCACTCTTCATTGTTGGCTTTTTATCTTACATTCATTCTTCCATGTTGGCTTTTTATATTACATTCACTCTTCATTGTTGGCTTTTTATATCATATAGAAAATCATAGTTTTATCTAGTGAACCTTTTTTCCCGTGTCACATTGCCGTGTCATCCTGAGATAATCTTACTTTTGATAAATAATATTTAAGATAACAAACTTAGTGATAAGAAAACTTGTTATCATCGTCACAATGGGGGCGCTGCTTGCGAGTTAAATCTACAAATCTGCAAGTAACTCTAAGGATATTCAAGATATTCATGAAATTATTTTTCAAAAACCTTCCCGGTGATATACCTAATAATATCCCAAAATTTCACGGCGATTGGATGTATGGTTTTTGAATCTATAGAGTACAAACAAACAGACAGACATTCAATTATATATATATATATAGATGGAAATTTTGCCGGGAGGAAAATGATCTAAAGAGACAAGGGTCGCCTCTCCCGTCAAAATAGACGTCTAAAACAGACGCCATCTATTGACCGTCGCCGCAACTAGCGGCCTCGGGTCGGTGACAAAGCCACAACACCAGCTTTGGCTTTGGATGACGAGGGCCATCAGCCCGAAACCATGGTCTCTAGGTGGACGCTTTTCAGTTTGCCAAAGCTGGTGTTGTGGCTTTGTCACCGACCCGAGGCCGCTAGTTGCGGCGACGGTCAATAGATGGCGTCTGTTTTAGACGTCTATTTTGACGGGAGAGGCGACCCTTGTCTCTTTATATATATATATATATATATAATATAAATGAGTTTTAAAAGTTGTTAAAAAAAATGCATCGGCCGGGAATCGAACCCTGGCCGCCCGCATGGCAGGCGAGCATTCTACCACTGAACCACCGATGCTTTAAAAAAATCAAATTCATTTATCGTCGCGACCAGTGCTGCGCCCTAGCGGTAAAAGACTGGAACTAACGCTTTTTGGTTTTTTATTTTTAAAAAAAAAGCACATTAACTTTTTTAGTTTTTTGAATAGCCTATATGTTAAACGAAATCTTCAGCTACCTACATGCGAAATTCCATAATGATTGAGTCAGTCGATTTTGCGTGATGCGATAACAAACATCGATATATATATATATGATGCACTAGCGCGCCATCTGTTATCGAAATTCAAAACTATTTTAAGAGGGCCTGGCTCATCAGTGGTGAACCCTGGTCAACAGTATCACTAAAAAAGAAAGTTCCAAAAATGCAATATAACAGCGGTATGGTAGATTAAACTGGCGAAACCGCTGAGAGGGTTCACCACTGATGAGCCAGGCACTCTCATTAATTTTTCCATTGCAGTAAGGGCAGTAGAAATTGTTTAATATCAAAAAGAATCTTACGCCTTTAAAATAGTTTTGAATTTCAATATATATATACTAGCGGATGTGTACCCGGCTTCGCCCGGGTTTTATCCGAGTGAAAGTTTGCCTAACGAATATTATATATTATGAAGTATAATAAACAATGCTAAAGATTAGTTTTAATTATTAATCAAGATTGTGTGTTAATATGTGAGAAAGATGTAATATCGTTGTTGTTTTCTTGGCCGACTGTTTTACATATGGTGTTATCTTAAAATTGCTTGTTTTGAATATTTTTTTAAATTGAGTTGAATGAATTGCTGAATTTTTTTTTTTTGTATTTATATATAAATAAAATTAACTCTGTTGAATTTTTTTGTATTTTATCGATAACAGCAAAGTTATGTATTTTAAAGTTAGGAAAAATATTTTGATGTTAAGCAAAACCTGCTCCATCTCGTTTTACATAAATGTTGAAAATTTGGTCGAAATTGATGCATTGTAACGAAAGTTTTTAGCGAACACCACTTATGAAATTTCCATTTATATAGAAGATATAATATAATATAAATGAGTTTTTAAAATTGTTTTTAAAAAAATGCATCGGCCGGGAATCGAACCCTGGCCGCCCGCGTGGCAGGCGAGCATTCTATCACTGAACCACCGATGCTTTAAAAAAATCAAATTCATTTATCGTCGCGACTAGTGCTGCGCCCTAGCGGTAAAAGACTGGAACTAACGCTTTTTGGTTTTTATTTTTTAAAAAAAGCACATTAACTTTTTTAGTTTTTTGAATAGCCTCTATGTTAAACGAAATCTTCAGCTACCTACATGCGAAATTCCATAATGATTGAGTCAGTAGATTTTGCGTGATGCGATAACAAACATCGATTTCGCATTTCATTTTTATATATATAAGGAAGGATATATATATATATATATGTATGATTTAATTGAAGGGATTTATATACAAAATTAAAATACTTAATTTTCTATGCAATTAAATAGTTTATTTTTCAAAATGACATACAATTAATAAATATAATTTAAATATAAATTAATAAATATACAAAATTAAAATACTTAATTTTCTATGCAATTAAATAGTTTATTTTTCAAAATGACATACAATTAATAAATTCCAAAAAATTTGACATTTAATTTTAAAACCCAGAAAATTTAATAGGATTTCTGTGGTTGTTTATTGGATGATAAAAAAAAAGAAATATTTGGTTCAATTGACGTGTTACGTAATTTAAGTTGATCTTCCAAATGAACATCACTTATTTGACTTCTTAGGCGGGTTTTAATTTGTGTCATGTATGAAAATGTTGCCTCGCAGCAATATGTACTTCCAAAACATGAAAGAATTCTTCGTGCGTGTTGTCTTAGACGAGGATAAATAACTGCAGTCTTCCATATTTCAATAGGATCTTTTTTTTTTTATCGAATTGTGATTTAAAGTTTATCTTCTCCTATCTGAAATAATTCCATTTGATATTCTTTGGGCGCTACGTCGATATCAACAAGGTGTGGTTCGAAAGTTAATTTAAGTGTGAGAACATGTTTTTCAAAATCTGAGAACCTTTTATTATATTATTCAATTAATATATTCAGAACAGAAACATACTCATCCAAATTTTGAGGGTAATAATTTTGCTCTATCATAATTTCCGATAACTGTGGGAAATGTTCTTTAGAAATTTCTAATCGACACCTAGTAAAGATTTAAAGAATAAAAGTTTTTTCAAAAAGCTTGAATTTTTTGCCACATTTCGTATATATATTTAGTTTTTCCCTGCAAGTTTAAATTCAATTCATTTTGCTTGATTGTCATGTCACATAAAAAGGCAGCATTTCTACAAAATTCTTCATCTGATAAATCGCAATATTTCTTTTGTTCCTCGAAAAATTTAATTATTTGTTGACGCAGGGTGAATATTTTTAGCAAAACTTGTCCTCTTGATAACCAACGTATTTTGCTATGATATGGTAAGTCTCCATTGAATGTGTCATTATTTGACATTATTATATCTCGAAATTGACGATGTGGCATTGAATTTGATCGAATAAAATTTACAATACCAATAATTTTTTCTAAAGTATCGTTCAAACTAGCCGACTTAGCACATAGGTTTTGTTGGTGCAAAATACAAGGAAAAGAAATCAAGTTTTCTAAATTAGCATATTATTTATTTAATAACGAAATGAAACCTCGCTTTCCTACCATGGCTGGTGCACCATCGGTGCACACACTTACTAAATTATTTATATTTAACCCTGCTTCGCAAATTTTTATTTTGAAGTTCTCCAAGATGTCTATTCCTCGTGTCCTGCCTGAAAGTATTCCTAATTCAAGCAACTCTTCAAAACATCGAAAATCCTCAGTAATAGCTCGAATAAAAAATAGAACCTGTGCTGAATCGGTATTGTCTGTGGATTCATCCAATGCTATGGAGAAATATATATTTTCGTCTTTAATAATCTTGTGTGTGTTGTTGTTTTGCAGAACTGTTGTTTTATATTTGTAGCTAATTCGTGTTGTCATTCGGTGATGGTTCCTCTTGAGAGAGGTAATTGTTTGTATTTATCTAAATTTTCTGGATGTAAGCATTTGACCACTTCCACAATACATTCTTTTATCATTTCAACGTCGCTAAATGGTTTTTCCCGTTTTCCAAGAATGTACGCTACTTTGTATGTTGCTTCCGTTGCATTATTATTTTGTTGAAAGAACTTATTGAAAGTTTGTTGCCTGGTGAAGCTTTTCATTTTTAAGTTGTTGTAATATAGTTTTACGTGCTTCACCTTCAAGAATTGCATATTTATTATTCGAATGAGTCATGTAATGTTGATTAGCATTATACTTTTTAATTGTAGTTATAAATGTACTACATAACAAACAAACCATTTTATCTTTGGAACTAATTAAGAAGTATTGCAATTTTCATTCTTCATTAAATAATCGATTCTCGTCCTTTAGAGTCATTTTTTGTTTTTTAGACATGATTCTAAAATTAAAAGATATATGAAAATTTACACATAAAAAGACCATGCCGCACATAAAATTGTATTTTGAAAATACGGGAGAAATGGACTGAAATCAAAATCCACATTTTTTTTACATAAGTTTACTTTCACAGAAAATTAATTATATTAATAATTGTTCAACTGATAAAAAAATTTAAATTATGCAATGATTATTAAAATTTAAAATTAATTTACCCGTATTTTACTACAATACAAAAGAAAACATTGCTCGATGTTTGTAATATGTATTATATTACACCTTACCTTATTCAAAAAATAAAAAACCATTTAGTAAAGTTGATACAGTTACGCACCGGCTATTACGTTGCCTCGACGTTACTTGGACGTTACGTTTAGTTTTAGTACTAGTGTTGACCGCAAATCGGCGCTGCCGATATAGTGGTATAGTTATGTACTTCATTTTTAGCACGACACTTGAATTACTTTTAGAAATTTAAATACTTACATTTACTATATAATATATATATATTATATTATATATGACATTCGTATTAGATATTATCAATAAAATAATGAAAGTAATTGAAAACTGCGAAACAAAAATTATAATTTTGAATTTATGAAAAGGCCACAACTTGGGCAAGAAAAGGCCACATGCGGCCTTAAGGCCGCAAGTTCGCCACCCCTGGGTTAGGCTAATGTAATTTACGGTATTAATAATATTATAATTTTTATTTTTTTGTATATTCCTATTTATAAATATCACCTTTGGCACCATTGGAACGTATTACGCCAGTATTTCTTTGTTTACGTTGGCGCTAAAACATAATTAAAAAATTAAAATAAAAACATAAAGCCACCAGGGAGAAGTTTCTTTTAAAAATATTTTTATTTAAAAAATCTCGAGCTTTCGGGCAAGTACGCCCTTCTACGGGAGAAAATGCTTTATATGATTAATACGCCAATGAAATATGATTTAAAATTAAATAAAGTCCATGTTTAAAAATATTTTTAAAAGAAACTTCTCCCTGGAGGCTATATGTTTTATTTTAATATTAATTCAAGGGATAATTTGATCGAATTAAAAAATTGCTAATAGAAAATTATTGAAATAAATATATTCATTTATAAATATATTGACACTATAAATT
Source organism: Cordylochernes scorpioides (assembly GCA_030710605.1). Classification (NCBI taxonomy): domain Eukaryota; kingdom Metazoa; phylum Arthropoda; class Arachnida; order Pseudoscorpiones; family Chernetidae; genus Cordylochernes; species Cordylochernes scorpioides. Next base: position 42,831,373 of record CP092872.1, on the reverse strand, counting down.
AATCACAGGTATTTAGAATATTAATAATTAAATCGTGTTTAAAAAAAAACAATGGCCCAATCATAACCTTTGTTACATCGCGCGTCATCGTGACGTCATAGGTCAGATCTGGCCAAAACCTACGGTGTCTCCCGGAGTCACCAGTTGTGCTGGGACCAAATATAAATTTTGGCGCTAGGAAATGATAACACTGACGTCAGAATTTCTCCCCATTCTAGCTCACGATTGGCTGAAAATGACCACGTGACCCCAGCCAAGTTTTTTTTTCAACACAATAGTTAATTAAATTTAATTACCATTTTTTTCTTTTATACAGAGAATACACGTTTATATTTTCAAATATTACTGGAGATACATTAATAATAAACCTGTTTCATACATTTATAAAAATATATATATATTTAAACTTTTCTGTTTGTAACACTTAGGAGAAATATAGATGTTTTAAAATATATTTATTTACTTAGAAGAAGAAAAAATATGCCGTTAATAATTTTTAATTTACTTTAATATGGAAACTATGACACAGTGTCATAATAAACATATAACAAATGTCAATTTCAAATGACTTACCATTATGTGAGAAATTGGCAAGGAGGTTTTCCTATTTTGGTTATACAGGGTGTACCAAGTAAATTGGGACTAACTTTGACAGTCCATAAAACAAAAACTACTTGAGATTAAAAACTTGTTTTTTTTTCATTACGTAGCCATATTCATGTAAAATGCAACAGTACATGTGTGCGCAGTGTAGTGATGAAGAGTAACCGAGAATTTGAAAATCGAGCTGCCATCATCGTTGCTCTGCGCACCGGAAGGAGCCCCAAAGAGATAGTGGATTTTCTTAAGTTGCCCAAAACCACTATTTATCGTGTCAAGAAGCAGTTTGATGAGGCCGACAGTAACAAAAAGGGGATAGCTACAAGGAAAAAGCACTCGCGTCGATCGGACAGGGTAAGAGGCGAAGAATTTGTCAAAAATGTCAAGGAGAAGATTGATGGAAACCCTGGGAAGAGGATGAGGGCCATAGCCAAGGAAATGGACGTTGGCTCTATGACAATTGTCAGAACTATCCATGAGGACCTTGGTCTCAAGTCGTATGCCCTTCGGAAAGGTCAGTTGCTGACTGAGAATATTAAGAATAACAGAAAAGGAAAGGCTGCTGCCCTCCTCAACAACCTGAAACACGACTCTTTTGGCATGCTAAGGTTCTTCTCTGACGAAAAAAACTTTGACGTGGACCAAGAGGTAAATCCCAGGAATGATCGCTGGATCTGTAAAGACCCCTCAGAGATACCTGTCGTGATGCACACGAAATTTCCTGCCTCCGTAATGGTCCTTGGCGTTATCAGCAGTGAAGGTGATGTCATGCTTCCCCATTTCTTTGAGAAGGGCCTTAGGATGAACGCTGACACCTACATCAATGTTCTGGAGACCGTTGTGAAGCCTTGGATGGACATGGTGGCCGCAGGAAGGAAGTAGGTCTTCCAACAGGACTCAGCTCCAGCCCATAAGGCAAAAAAGACACAATCGTGGCTGACACTTAACGTCCCTAGTCACTGGGGTCCTGATATTTGGCCCCCTAATTCTCCAGATTGCAATCCCCTCGACTACTATGTATGGGGCGTTGTTGAGAGAGATGTCAACAAAGCTCCTCATACCACCATCCAGTCTGTCAAGAAAGCAGTTCACACGGTGATGACCCAAATGGACAAGGTCATCGTCGCCAAGGCCTGTGCTTCATTCCGCACTCGCCTCGAGACTGTTGTAGCTAATAATGGAAACTACATTGAATAAATAAAAACTATATCCTTTTATCTACTGCTGTGTCAAATTCATTCAGATATTTTAATTTTTACTTGCGAAAAATTTCAGTTAAAATATCATTGTTGAAATTCCCAATTTACCTGGTACACCCTGTATATACCCTGATTTAATATTTTAATTCATGAAGTACATTTCATTAAGTTTACCTTTATTTGTAAACCAGTTGATAGTTGAAACCAATCAGAAGCTTATTTCTTTTTAGGCCTAAATGTCTTATTTTTTTCATCTTTATTGGTTGAAACAATTTTCTAAGGCAATTTATTGAATAAAAAGGCTTTTTTTTTTCTTTTTAAGTGTTTGAAATAACAAAATCTATAATTATTATTATATAATAAGGTATTTCAGGAATATTGCACATGAGTGTATGAAAAAAAATTCCTTTCTTGACATTCAAAAATAATTTTGAAAAAGAGGTTAATAATGTATTTTTACTTATATAAGTGTAAGAATGTGAATGGCCTGCCCTTGAGGTACATGATGAAGCTTTTCATAGTATGAAGGAGATATTTACATGGCATGAACAAGTTAATTTTAGAGTAAAAGGTTTTTATATTTCATTTTTTAGGGTAATTTCTAGATTTTTTAACCTTTTTTTTTGTTGTTGTTTGTGTAAATTTATCAAAATGTAAGAGCATTTGTGCATCCTTTTTTTTTAAGTAATTTTATAAACTATTATTTTAGAATAGATTTAAGACCTATTTTATGATTAGAGAGTGTGCTGAGAACATGTACGTATGTTTTCCCACGTGACGCAGCGGAGCGTGACCTTGCCTGCACGGGTGAGTCAGTTGTTGTTTTGAACTCTGTATGGATGGACACTAAAACATGGTGGCAGCGATAACTGGATAAAATACGAACCCGTATATTGCAAAATATCGATTTTTGCGTACCTTGGAAGATAATTCAACATGGCTCAGATTCAACCTCCAGAAACTTTCGACTTCTCGACTCCCAACGAATGGCCCAAATGGAGGAAAAGATTCGAACGATACCTCGTGGTCAGTGGAATGAAGAAGAAAGAGGAGGCGGACAAGATCGATTTGTTGATGTACTTGATGGGCGACCGCGCGGATGATATATTCAGGACCTTCAAGTTCGAAAAGGAGGAAGAGGCAACGAAAATTGTTTCCGTCCTCAAGGCGTTCGACAGCCACTTCTGTGTCAGGAAGAATATTATCTACGAACGTGCGAAATTTAATTCAAGAATCCAAGAGGATCGGGAGCCAGTGGACGAATTCATCACTTCATTGTACAAATTGGCTGATAGTTGCGAATTTGAGGGTCTTCATTAGCAGTTGATCCGTGACCGAATAGTGGTTGGAGTGAGGGACAAAGCTTTATCTGAAAGAATGCAGTTGGACAGCGAACTGACTTTGGAAAAGGCGGTGAAAATGGTTCGACAGCAGCAAGTCGACCTGCAGCGTCCCTCAACAAGCCAAAAGGTCAATCAGGTGAAGTTCAACTTGAAGAAACAATCACCGAAACAACAACAGCAGCCTTCGAGGAAGAGGGAGAAGTCAGCCAAAACAAGATCACGATGTCCAAAGTGCAGAGGTTTCACCCACAGGGAAGGACAGGCTTGCCGTGCTGAAGGACAAAGATGTAACCTATGTTCAAAAACTGGCCATTTTACAAATTGCTGCCCAGATAAGCAGGCGAAGACTGCGGAAATCAAAGCTTTTTCTGAACTTGATGAAGAAATTGGTTTTCTCCTGGAGGTCTCAGCTACGGAGGATTCGTCTAATCTCGATGATGATGATGAAGGCGAGTGCAGGAGGCGATGGACAGCAGAAATCCAAGTGAACGGGAAACAGGTGAAGTTCAAGCTCAACTCCCAGGCGGATGTTACATGTGTTCCTCTGTGTCTCTTCAAGAAGATAATGGGACAGCAACACTAGTGGAAAGTGATATCAACATTAGAGAGCTGCTGAATTCTCCGAACTTCAGACTGTGGGTATGTTTATATCAACGCTGCGAAATGGCAATTATGAAATCAAGGAGAAGATTTATGTCATTCGTCGTTTGGGTGAACCTCTTCTGAGTCGCCGGGCATGTGAGCTCTTGAACCTGGCGAGGCGGATTGAAGTGGTTGCGACGAGAATTAACCCAATCAAGGAATTCCCTGAAGTATTTGAAGGACTGGGACAGATCAGAAACCCTTACGAAATCAAATTGAAACCTGGAGCAAAACCATATGCTGTGCATACTCCTCGACGGGTACCAATACCTTTGATGGAAAAGCTTAAAACAAGATTGGAAGAGCTCAAGAAGGCGGGAATCATAGCACAAGTTAACGTTGCGACTGAATGGTGTGCACCGACTGTGATTGCTGGTAAACCGAATGGCGACATACGACTCTGTGTGGATCTCTCAAGGCTGAACGAACATGTACAGCGCGAAGTGCATCCCATGCCAGTGGTGGAGCACATGCTGGGGCAACTGGGGGAAGCAAGATTCTTTTCGAAACTGGACGCGAACAGTGGCTTTCACCAGATTCCGTTGAGCCCGGCTGCTAGCATTTAACGACCTTCATCACTCCTTTTGGGAGATATAAATTCTGCAGAATGCCATTTGGAATCTCACTCGCCCCAGAGTATTTTCAGAAAGTTATGTCAATAATCTTGCAAGGCATGGACGGTGTAATGTGTTACCTGGACGATATCCTGATATTTGCCTCCTACTCCAAGACTCACGATCGAATTCTTCGTTTAGTGCTCCGAAAACTGAAAGAGGCGAAAGTTACACTAAACAAGGCCAAGTGTGTCTTCGGCGTGCCAAGAATTAATTTTCTTGGGCACATACTGGATAAAGACGGTATCCGACCAGATCCAGCGAAAATCGAAGCAGTGGCGAAGATGCCTGCTCCGACTGATGTTCATGGCGTAAGAAGATTTCTTGGCATGGTGAACCATCTGGGACGCTTTGTGGAAAATTTATCTGAAATCGTGGCTCCACTGAACCAGTTGTTGGTGAAAGGTCAAGACTTCGTTTGGGATTGCAGCCAGGAGCGAGCATTTCGAAAGTTGAAAGAATTGCTAACAACTCAACCTATCTTGGCAGCATACGACGTCAGGAAACCAACTATGGTGTCATCTGACGCATCTTCAAACGGCTTGGGAGCGGTACTGAAGCAAGAAGGTAAGAATGGAATCTGGCAACCTGTTGCTTATTCTTCTAGAACTATGACACCTACCGAAAAACGATATGCTCAGATCGAGAAAGAGGCTCTCGCAATTACATGGGCTTGCGAACGTTTTCAAGATTTCCTGCTTGGAAAGCGTTTCCGAATTGAGACCGACCATAAGCCTCTCATTCCTCTATTTTCGACGAAAGAATTGAGTTCGCTGACCCCAAGACTGCAAAGACGACCGGCCAACATCAGCGCATATAAATGCAGTTCTCTCGTGTATAACCAAGAAAGACGAGATGTTGACGAAGATTTTTGAAGCTCGACAAGAAGATATGACCCTGAAAGCAGTAGTCAACTACCTTGAGCAAGGCTGGCCAGATAAGATGTCACAGGCTCTGCTCTCTTATTGGCATGTCAAGGATGAACTCGGCGTTCAAAATGGACTACTGATGGGTAGCTGTCGTCTTGTTATTCCAGCAAGTATGAAACTGGAGATCCTAGATAAGTTGCACGCTGGGCACTTCGGGATTACAAAAACAAGACTTCGCGCACGTGAGACGGTATGGTGGCCTGGAATTTCGGAGGAATTCGCGGAAACGGTCAGAAAGTGCAGTGTCTGTATCCAGGAAGCCGTCTCAAAACATGAACCTTTGATACCAACCAACTTTCCTACACGACCGTGGCAAAAGATTGGAATGGATTTGTTCAAGTTCGAGAATAAGTGGTATCTAGTCGTCATTGACTATTATTCTCGCTTTCCTGAAATGATTCAGCTGGATCGGCTCACAGCCAGTGTGGTGGTGCGTAGTTGCAAATCCATATTTGCCCGACATGGAATACCAGAAACTGTTGTAAGCGATAATGGGACGCAATTTGGAGCTGCTCGTAAATTTGCAAATTTCGCAAGGCAGTACGGATTCACACATGTCACTTCAAGTCCTCGATTCCCGCAGAGCAATGGGATGGCAGAAGCAGGTGTGAAAATTGCTAAGTTGATCCTCAAGAAAAATCAAGACCCGTCGCTTGGACTCCTGGAGTATCGATCGACCCCTTTGGAGAATGGTTACAGCCCTGCTGAGCTTCTCATGGGACGTAAACTCCGAACGACCTTGCCAATTGCACCAGAGAATCTTAATCCAAAGTTGGTGGACTCTCAGACCCTGAAAAGAAAGGAAGGGAGAAGGAGAAAGGATATGAAATCCAGATATGATCGACGCTGCGGAGCTACGGACATGGAGGAGCTATCCGAAGGTGACACGGTTTGGATTACAGATATGCGAACCTGGGGGATTGTAAAGCAGAAAGCATCGACACCAAGGTCATATATGGTTGATACTCCAGTTGGGACTTTACGTCGAAACAGGTTCCATCTACGAAAAGGAGTTACAGTGCAATATCCAGCCGACCCATCGACGCCGACCTTTTCGGGGGAGGAACTGGTTGAAAATGAAAAGACCCCAGTTGTGGATTATCCCTCTAACGACTCGGAAGACGGCCAGATAAGAACCCGGAGTGGACGAATTGTTAAACCTGTGGATCGCCTTCATTATTAATTATATTATGCATTTAAAGTTTGTAATGTATATATATATTTCAAATCTTAAAAAGGGGGATGTGCTGAGAACATGTACGTATGTTTTCCCACGTGACGCAGCGGAGCGTGACCTTGCCTGCACGGGTGAGTCAGTTGTTGTTTTGAACTCTGTATGGATGGACATTAAAACAGAGAGATATACATTTTTTCAACTAGGAGCTAAGATTTTGTGTCTCGGAAAGTGAAGCACCTAAAAGACGAGATTTAGGCTCTCTTGGTATCCATCACTGTGAGCAATCTTTATGAAGCAATGTTGAATTAGTTGGATAGTCAGTGTAGTAGTTTTTTTTAATAGGATTCTAGGATTTATAATATGGTCTAATTTTTTTGAGGATTTCCTTTTTTTTTTTTCTTTGTCGCTTATTGTAAACACAGGACGGACGGGATACAGGCCCTCTAGATAGCTTTTACAGTAAATGATAATATTTTTTAGGTTAAATAGATAGGATTAGATGAATATTTGAAGATAGGATTTCTATTTTTTAATGAACCTTGCACACTTTTTATTTTTTTATGTTAGAGTACTATTTTGGGAACCGAATGACCAAATTGGTGGTAATTAGTACAAGTTTATTTTCTTTTGTGAGTAATGGAGGTGGATCATAACTAGATTTTCTTTGGTATAGAGCAATTGTGCTTATCTCCCTGAATTTAGTATTTTGAATAGTTGTTTTGTTTGTTTAATGTTCAGGCAGTGCTTTTGATTTCAAGTTTAGTTTGAATGCATCCGCAAATGTTTTTACTTTTTTTTTGTATGAATGAAGGATAGTGAATGAGATATCAAACTTCAAGCCAACAGTATGTTAGACCTGGACAAATTAAGATATTGGTAGGATAGGATCTTGTAACTTTATATAAAATGTGTTAGGACCTTAATAGTTTGATCTACCATCAGGGATCTGTAAACAGATATATTTGCTTAGGCAGAGTTTCTTCACTTCATGTGGGGGTATAAATTTGATTTCTTTTTTTTTTTTGTTGTTGTTTATATATGTTAGGTTCAGACTTATCTATCTTTTTTTTTAAAACTGGATTTTTGACCCTGGATGAGATATAGGCTCTCCAGCTAAGTTTCTCTTCTTGTAGGAGGGCACTCGCATGGTTGTGGGAAATGTCATTTGTCATGTGCTCTGGGAGCACACACTGGATGTCAAGGGAGAGAGTCCCATGATTCCTTTTCTTCTGACTGCTCTGGGAGAAGCAGTTGTGTTGACCATGTGAAGATCTTTGTCCTCCGCCTGAAAGTCCTGAAGGTGTGAGAAGCTCTAGCTTTGGGCAGCTAGAGGACAAATGGCATAATCCCATGTAAACTAACAAGTACCTGAGTGTCAGTTTGTGATTATAGATTTGGTATTGAACCTTGAACACTGGTTCGAAAGAATTTTTTTTTTTTTAAGTTTATTATAAAAAAGTGGGGTAATTTTTGTGTGTGTTTTAAGGTCATTTAAAAAAAAAGGTAGGTATATATATCTTAAGGTTAAATTTGGGTTTAATATTTTTTGAAGTAGGATTTTTTTTAAACAAAGGCTGTATTTGGTTATGTATGGCTGTGCAAGGTCACTGTACCGAATAGGTAGACAACTAGTCTAACCATGTAAAAGGTTTCAGTTCAATTTTTAATCAAAGATTCAATTAGTTTTACCAGAATGAGTTGTGTATGGGATCATAGTGTTTTAAATTACCGATTTGAATTACCCTATTAAATATTAGTAGAAAGAAGCGCATTAGATTTGAAATTTGTCTTTTCACCCCTGATACCTTTATGTATTTTAGGACTTTTTTTGGCTGTTACATTATGAAAAATGCATATATTGGATAATTGTTATTATTTGAAAAAGAAAATGAATTGCATTTGCATACGTGTATACCATAATATTTTTTAAATTTGTAGATTTATGATTTTAGAATTTTTGAGTTTTTTTTTTTTTTCAATGTAGATTCATCACTTCACCCTAGCACCCAGGGTGGATTTGAGTGATTAATTAATATTTGAGTATATATATACTATTTTGGAGGAATTATTTTCTTGTAATGTAAACTTTTTTTTTATTAAGTTTTCTCACCTGGTCACTCGGTGTTGGAAATTAATTTTCCTTTTTATTTTGTAAAATTAATTTTTTGGCAGGGAGGATTGTTGGGACACCTCGTGACCATAATATGCTAAAGTAACCCAGAATCCCACCTAACCTAACCATATCCCTTTTGTCCATCTAAGCCACAAACCTCTGGTGATTGTGAGGTGTCGAGATGGAGCCTGAAGCCACCTTTAGCCTTGGCAGCACTGAGCCAGAGACTGAGTTCCCCTTCCTGTGGTCAAGCCACCTGACCTGTGGTGGATGACCTGGCCCTACCAGGCTAGTCTGAGATGGACTCAGACACCCCTTCCTGGTGGTCGAGACACATGTCCGATGGTGGCCGACTTGACCACAAGCCAGTCCAAGATGGACTCAGATGCCCATTCCCTGTAGTCAAGCCACCGACCTATGGTGCTTGACCTGACTCCACCATCTTCATGCAGAACACCAGCTCCACCACGAGCCCTGAACCTTTCCCAAGATGCCCAGAATCAACAATAATAATTATATTTTTTAAATTATTATTTTTTTAATTCAATATTTTTTATTTTATTTTTGTGAATATTTCTTTAATAATTTTTATATTTAATTTATTTTTATCTTTTTTTTTTTAAGATGCCCTTTTTTATTTTCATAGAAAGAAGGGTGATGATAGCCTTGGGGGGGGGGGGGTGAGTCCAGCAACACTGGGGGCAAGGAAGCGGGATATTTACATTTTGACTTCTTTTTTTTCTTAGCAAAAGTTTGATTCCTTCCTGAGAAGCTAAAGGCTTGGAATTGCGGAGGGCTCAGGCCGCTGGCTGCGGCCTGCCCCTTTTCGAATCGTAGACTTGGGTGGCTGGATGTCGAGGTAGGTTGGGGATAATCTGGGACTTTGGCATGATAGACCTTTTCTTTCTTTTTTTAAAGTTTATTTATATACCTTTAAACTCCTCCCTTTTAACCTTATATATATAGTTTTTTTTTAATCCTTTTTTTTTTAATCTTATACATGCGATATCATATTTAATTATCCTTTCTTCATTTTTTTTTTCAAATATTTGTTGTACATTGAAAGATTATTTTATTGGTCTAAATAAAATTTTGTTTAGCCAAAAATGATTGGTTAATTTCCCCTTCAACATTAATTGCTAGCCGGCACAGCTTTAGGTCTCTACATGTGCCATAGATGAATAAATTTGTGGTCTGCTTTTCTGCAGCCACTGGTGCCCTAATATTTGGACATGTAGAGATCTGGAAATAGTTTATTTAAAGACACAACAACGTGAAAAGTATAAAACATCACGATTTTAACAGGCTCAAATATGTTTTGCTAAGGCATTGTAAGATGATTTTGAGTTGGTGGTGCAAGTGTTTCGTCAAATGATTTAAAGAAAACTACAATGTCATCTCATTGTGAGAAATCTTTGTTAGCTATTTAAGCTCTTCCACAATTTACTTTGAATCAGGTTACATATTTGCTAAACTACACAGGTTTTAAATCTGGCTAAATGAGTCTAGTGACTTCACTACCTTAGTAGGTATTCTCCTTCAGAAGCATGTGGCTAGTATAAAAATTTATAAAAATAAAATGTAAGAAATCATAATGTGAATTATGATGAGGTAAAATTTGGATTATATATAGATTAGAGACACAATATAATAAGTCCAAATCTGAATGAATAAATAGTGTGTGACGTTTCAGCAACATCATCAGGCAAAATAACTGAATTTATCTGGATATGGTCATATTACCTTGTGCTAATGTTTAAGATATGATTGTTGGTTATCTGTGTTATAACCGGAATATTGTTATAAATATCATCATAAGACTTCTATTTCACTTCTTGTCAAGTTTGAGAGCTACTTTCAGAGTACATCGGTGCTTAAACTCTTTACTTATAGCATTTTAGTTGATTTCTTACTTTGTTTTGCTAAAAAAAATCAATTTAAGAACTTGAGAATTTGCCAATTATGCCTCAAAGATTTGTAGATTGTACTTGTACAACAGTCAAAAACTGGTGCAGGAACTAGGCATCTTGGTCAATTTTTTTAATAAGTAAAACAACAACTAAAGCATTTTGTGGATAACTGACGGTTTAAAACACAAAAATGCTTCAAGTTATTAACAACCAGCATAAAAACCTATAAAACAATATATACACAGTAAAACTGTGTAAAACTGGTCATTAATCTGATAAAGTACAATTTGGATTATAGATTTGAAATACAAGGTAATAAGACCAAATCCAAATAAATAAATAGTGTGTGATATTTCAACAACAGCATTGCTACCATCATCAGACAAAAGACTAAAATAATTTTAGTCATTTTGAGTCTTTAGTCTGATGCTGGTAGCAATGCTGTTACTGAAATATCACACACTGTTTATTCATTTGGATTTGGTCTTAGGCCTGTTGCATGCAGCAGAACCATTTGCTCAAGTTTTAACTTCTTATCACAACCCATCTGTTTTATCAAACCTGTTGATGATAGTAAAATAGATGTAATCTCACAATCCAATTTTATAGTGTTTTTTTTTTGTTGTTGTTGTTTACATTTTAACACTTGAAGATCGTAAGTACAGGTACGACGTAATCTCCCGGGATGTTCAATTTTTGAGTGTTTTTAAAAAATTCATAAATCATTAAGAACTCGATATTTATAAAATATTTTAATTAGAACAAATAAAATACACTTCAAAATTATTGTTAAATGTAAATTTAAGATTATTTATACATAATAATTATAAGAGACTAGACGGGGTGACCCGGGCATCGCCCCGGGATTGACCCGTGTGCATATCTCCTCGAGTGATATATATTTAGATGAGATTTTTTTTAATGATTGTTTGTTATTAGCATTATATCTATTTGTTTGCATCAGCATAATTTAATCTTATCTTTGATAGAGGGCGCTGTTCGTGAGCTAAGTAGAATAATTTGTATATATAGTTTTATAATTGATTTATATATATTTTTTAAAATAGCCTATCGTCTTCCCCGCATTTTTTTACCTATGTATGGAAATTTTGGTTTGAATTAGTGAACTACTGCGAATTTGTATACCGGACATACAAACAAACGAACATACAAACATTGATTTATATATATATAGATATGTACATAAAAGAGAGATAAAAAATACAAATTGACCAAATCCACTCCATAAATCAAATATATAAAAATAATATACATGATGAAATTTTTTGCTGAGGAAAAGATTGAAGAGGAATCAAACTTTAATATAAATCACTCCCAGTAGCTCTCTTTTGTGTGAAAGGCCTTGAAACAGTCATCAATGCATAAAGGAACCAGACAGGTCTCACACATATAGCTGGTGTCCTTCCTCACTCTTTTACCAGATCCTCTTTTTCCTTTATCAGAGCATACTTTGCACCTCCTCTGGATGGTGGTCTTGCCTGTAGCAGGGGTGAGGAAATGTTTTCCAATCAGCCTTTCTGATGATCCAGATGCACTTGGCTGTTCATCCAAAATTTCTGTACCAGCTTCTTCCATCAACCTTTCCATGATAGCCAAATGATATTCTCTATTTGGAATTTTTCGACCCGTGGTCAATTTATTATATACAATATGGCTATTGACAATAGTGAGGCCGAAAATGTGGAAGAAAAGCTTTTTCCACCACTTTAGAGTATGCCGATGAAAAGGATAATATGCCATAAATTGATCACTTCTATCAACACCAGCCTTGTTTTTATTGTAGTCAACTACAGTAGCAGGTTTGGTTATCGAAATGGTTTGAGGCTGTCTTCTTATTTTCTTTTGAGCCTGGATCATGCTGGAATCTTGGGTTGTTGCTATCATAAAGACATCCCTGGTGTCACGCCATTTTCAATGTGAGAAGCTGCCTGTTTTGACAAAAGAGGCTTTCACCTTTTTTCAGTTTTTTCGAGAAAGCTTTTTTTGGCAATCCCTTTCTGTTATGCCTGACTGTTCCTACTGCAAGTGTTTTCTTTTCCTATAAATTATTGAAAAGTTGAGGAGAGGAATGTGCAGAGTATTAGGCTCATAGAATGTTGAGCTCTGGAAACCAAAAGGAATAATACTCTGCTAGTGATCTCTTTTGACGTGTATATGACAGATTATATTAATAGGAAATAAACTAATGCTTAGTTAATCTTGCCTCGTCTTGGATAACAACACATGGTGGCAGCGGTAAACTGAATTCATAAAGAAGGTCGTTGTTCGAAAAAAATTTGAAATTCGACATCAAGCAAGCTTAGAAGCGGTAAACTGAATTCATAAAGAAGGTCGTTGTTCGAAGAAAATTTGAAATTCGACATCAAGCAAGCTTAGAAGCGGTAAACTGAATTCATAAAGAAGGTCGTTGTTCGAAGAAAATTTGAAATTCGACCTCAAGCAAGCTTAGAAGCAATAAACTGAATTCATAAAGAAAGTCGTTGTTCGAAGAAAATTTGAAACTTGACATCAAGCAACTTTTTGGTAAGTTATATTATATTATAAGTAAGTCTTATAATGTCCCAAAATTATAATTGTGTAGCCCCAGAACCTTTTAATTTTTCAAATCCAGGTGATTGGCCAAAATGGATTAGGATATTTGAACGTTTTAGGCAGGCAAGCGTGGTTAATTAATAACCCAGAAAATGAGCAAGTTAATATGCTCGTGTACTGCATGGGTGATAATGCAGATGACATTTTGTTGTCATGTAAAATAGCAAGTGACCAATTAGAAAATTATGATAAAGTTATTGAATGCTTTGAGAGTCACTTTATTCCAAGACGTAATATAATTTATGAAAGGGCAAGATTTAATCAAAGATGTCAGCAGGAAGGGGGAAAGGTGAATGAATTTATCACAGCACTCCATAGCCTAGCTGAGCACTGCAATTTTGAGATATTACATGATGAGTTGATTAGGGATAGGATAGTTGTTGGAGTAAGGGATAGAGCATTATCTGAAAGAATGCAACTTGATACAGACTTGACCTTAGTAAAAGCCACACTAATGGCAAAGCAATTAGAAAGTGTCAAAGAACAGCAGTCTAGCCTTTACCAACAAGATTCTGTAGATCAAATAAAGAAAATGCCTAATCATATAAAATAAACAAAAAGGCACGAACCAAAAATAAGACAATTCAAGTCAAACCAGTTGGGAGGGTCATCACATGGATGCACCAGGTGTGGCAATTCAAATAATCATGATTGGAAAAATTGTCCAGCTATGAACTCGTATTGTAATAAATGCATGAAAAAGGGCCATTATGCCAAAGTATGTAGATCAGAAGCTATAAATGAAATAAAATCAGAGATAGCTTTTCTGGGATCTGTAGAAGATAATTCTAAGAAATGGATAGTATCAATTAAGGTAAATAATAGACAAGTTAATTTTAAAATTGACACCGGAGCTGATGTCAACGTGCTCCCCCTGCAATATTATTATCAAAGTTTCTAAAGAATAAAACTGGAAAAATCTGATAAAGTATTACAAGGTCCAAATGGAATACCCTTGGAAACAGTGGGAATGATCCACCTAAAACTTCAAATAAAGGCCAACACTTAAACTCGAAAATATACATTGTTGATAAACTAAAGCAGCCACTTCTCTCTGGGGAGACAAGTGAAAAATTAAACATTGTGAGAATGATTCAGCAATTATCATCAAATTTTTTAAATCCAAAAAGAGTTTCCAAAAATATTTAATGGTTTAGGACATGCTAAAATAAATTACAAAATATCCCTTCAACCAGATTCGAAACCGTATGCTTTATGCACCCTTAGGAGAGTTCCAATTCCCTTAATGAAACAGGTAAAGGAACAACTTGAAGAGATGACCAGGCTAGGTGTCATTGAATCAGTAGAAGAGCCGACTGAGTGGTGTGCGGGAATGGTTGCAGTATCGAAACCAGGAGGAAAAAATAAGAATTTGTGTTGATTTAACAAAGCTGAATCAGTATATAAGAAGAGAAAATTATCCGCTACCTGCGACAGAGCATATCCTGGGACAGCTGGGAAATGCTTGCTATTTTTCCAAGCTAGATGCAAATTCTGGATTTTGGCAGTTTGGGTTAGCTAAAGAATCCCAAAAACTAACCACCTTTATAACGCCATTCGGCAGGTTTTTTTTTCAAAAGAATCCCATTTGGAATAACGTCGGCACCAGAAATCTTTCAAAGAAAGATGACTCAGCTTCTGGGCAATATAGAAGGGGTTGTATGCTTCATGGATGATATTGTAGTATACGGATCTTCCTTAGAAGAACATAACGAAAGGGTACGCCAAGTTTTGAAGAAAATCCAAGAAGAAGGGATGACACTCAACCCAGAAAAGTGTCAATTTGGAGTTAAAACTGTAAAATTCCTGGGACACACATTGAGTTCAGAAGGCTTATTCATTGACGAAGAAAAGCTCGATGCTATTACAAAAATGGAGGCGCCTAGATCAACAAAAGAATTGAAGTCTTTATTAGGCATGGTGAATTATTTAGGAAAATTCATTCCCAACCTTGCGGATAAATTACAACCCTTGAATTCGTTACTAAGTACAAAAAACGAGTGGGTTTGGGATGAACCTCAGAAAAAGAGCTTTAACCTACTGAAACAAGAGTTAGTATCTAGACCTAACCTCGCTTTATTTGATCCCTCAAGAACGACCATAGTATCGGCTGATGCTTCTTCATTTGGAATAGGTGGTGTTTCTAAGACAAGAACAACCTGATGGATCTTTAAAACCAATAGCTTATGTATCTAGAACACTTTCAGAAACGGAAAAAAGATACAGCCAAATTGAAAAAGAAGGACTGGCTATAGTATGGACTTGTGATCGACTAAAGGATTATGTTACAGGTATTAAAATCCATATTGAAACAGATCACAAACCACTGATTGCCATCTTTACGTCCAAATCCTTGGAAGACATGACTCCGAGACTTCAGCGATTAAAAATGAGGATGATGAGGTATTCTTATCAAATAAGTGACATTGCTGGCAAAAAGCAAATAGTGGCTGATATGTTATCAAGGAAGCCTATGTCTAAACCACATAAAGATGAATTGGAAGAAGAACTTTCTGCGTACATCCAATCCATTGAATTTCCAGCAACAGAAGAAAGACTTTTGGAGATTTCTAGAAAGCAAAAGGAAGATTCACTTTGCTCTCAATTGGCTAAATACTGTATGAGTGGATGGCCTAAGAATAAAAGAGAAGTAGATCCAGAACTAAGAGGATACTGGCAATTTCAGGAGGACCTGACCTATCAGAATGGTCTTCTTCTTAGAGGACAAAGAATTCTAATCCCTAAGACATTGAGGAAAGAGATCCTTGAGAAATTGCACGGAGCCATTTTGGGATCAATAAATGCAGATCTAGAGCAAAAGAATCGGTTTGGTGGTTAGGAATTCCCCAAGAGATTGAAAGGATGGTTTCGTCGTGTACAAAATGCTTGAAGGAGAGAAAACCCAAGCATGAACCTTTGATGCCCTCAGAATTTCCAATCAGACCTTGGCAAAAAGTCGGAATGGATATCTTTTATCTAAATGGTAGATGGTATCTAATTGTATGTGATTACTATTCCAGGTACCCAGAAGTATCACTTTTACAAAATCTAACTGATCAAGAAGTAATAGGCCGTCTTAAATCTATATTTGCTAGGCATGGAACACCTGAGACTGTTAGAAGCGATAATGGACCACAATTCCAAAAAGTTCTGGGTTCCGAATTTTCAAAATTTTCTAAGGAATGGTCTTTCAAACATATCACATCCAGCCCGAAATTCCTCAAAGCAATGGAATTTATTGAAGCAATTATCAAGAATATAAAGCAAAGTTTTAAGAAAGAAGAAGATTGCTATCTGACTCTTCAAGCATATAGAACGATGCCCCTGGAAAGTGGTTATAGTCCAGCTGAACTATTAATGGGACGACGCCTTAGGACCTCTGTTCCAGCAATAGATCATCACTGATGCCAAGGTACTTGGACTCAGAAGCTTTGCAAGAAAGAGAGAAAAGGAGGGTGATCAACCAGAAGCGCCTATATGATAAACGACACGATGTACATAGCTTGCCTCCGCTTCAACAAGGGGACAGCGTTTGGGTTAGAGATCAAAGAGTAAAAGGAGAGAAAAATTCTTCACAAATCCGAAGAACCGCGTTCCTATTGGATACAAACTCCCCAAGGAAAAGTTAGGCGAAACAGACTTCACCTCACACCTCTACCAAAAATGGGAAGTACCATGGATGCTTCTGAGGATGACCAGGAGCAAGAGACCGAGGAGGATTGCCCTACACCAACGGCCTCATCTACAAGAGATGGAAGGATGCAGAGGGACAACCAAGACCAGGATCAAGAGAAGAGCCTCCCTTCAATGCCAGCCGTGCATACAAGATATGGAAGGGCAGTCAAGATACCTCGAAGGTTCCTGTAAAGATAAGGGAGATGTGCAGAGTATTAGGCTCATAGAATGTTGAGCTCTGGAAACCAAAAGGAATAATACTCTGCTAGTGATCTCTTTTGACTTGTATATGACAGATTATATTAATAGGAAATAAACTAATGCTTAGTTAATCTTGCCTCGTCTTGGATAACAACACAAGGAAAACCACCTATCGAAATAGATGATGTGGCCTTTCTGGTAGTAAGGTTCAGCAATCCTGTCAACTAAGCTCAATATAGAATTATATTGAAGGTCTTGATGAGGATGCTTTCCAGTATATATATCCAGTTATACCCTGTACTTGATTCATAAATCTTGATCCCATATTTATGAGGTTTGCCCTTTATATATACTCGGAAATGAACCCGTCCTCGAAAAGCATAAATGGCCTCATCAATTGTCAATTTTTCAGCAGGCGAGTACCAGGTTCTGAATTTATTGACAAGGGAATCAAACAAGGTTCTTATCTTGTAAATTGGATCATATCCTGGTTGTCCATGTGGAATGTATAACATATTATCATTCAGATGGAGCATTGATAAAATCACCTCAAATCTTTCTCTTGCCATTACTATAGATTTGCAGAAAGCTGTTCTCATTCCAATGTGGTTTGACCAATATTCTCTTAGCCTTGGTTTTACTACAAGGCTCATATGAATGATTATTGCCAAAAATATCTTCAATTCAGCAATTGAAACAGCTTTCCACTTTGCCAACAACCCCCTAGGATTCAGAGGGCCTTTCTTTCTCTCTTTATCAATCACAATCCTTTTATATATGTTGGTTTCCACATTATCGTTCTAAACAATTCATCATCAAAAAACTGCTTGAATACTGAATATGGAGAGAAAGTCCCAGGAAAGAAAGCTGCCTTTGGTCCAGAGGTTCCAGAAAATGTAGGCTTTTCAAAAGGTATCTTACTCGGTCCATCCTTCATCTTCGGGGGTAGGTTGTCTTATTTACTAAAAATAAAAAAAGGTGAAATATATGAACAGGATGAAAGAAAAATAAAAATAGTTACCTCTTCCCTCACTTTCTTCATAATAAATTTCAGTCGTATCAGATTCTAGACCTTTCAAAGTAAATTGAGGATCTTCAATAGAATCATCTAGTTCAGACCAAGAATCTGCTAAGAAATAATCCTCAAACTCTTCATCAGCTCCAGGAACATTGAATAAATTCATTCCTGAGGTACTGGGCATGTTGGGATCCATTTTTAGAGCCAGACAATGCGAATGAAGAACAAAAAAAGAGAGAAGCACTCTACGTCAAGGAAACAGTAGAAGATGAACAAATGACCGCACGTGGGTATACGAGTCACAAAAATGGAATCTGGGGGGGAGGGGAGGAGGGGGACACGTGTTTGCAACTAGCCAATAGTTGATGGACACTTCAAGGACATTGTGTGCAAATCCCAAGGAACGTACTTTAATGCAGATTTTATACCGATTTTTAAAGATGCGGGACGTAAATATACGTCTGCCGGGCTTTAAGTGTTAAGAAAAATTTTATATATAAAAAATCTAATTACAGTAAAACCTGGCTTGAATGAACCAGGGATATAGCGAACCTTCCCTTATAACGAACCTAATATAATTCCAATTTTTTAATTTTGAACCATAGGCTCAGTTCCATATGGGTTCGCTATAGAGGGATTTTACTGTATATATACAAGGTGCGTTCATTAATTTCCAGGACTGCTCTGTATCTTTGAAAAAATAAAACAAATAAAAAAACTAATTCAATATTTTTCAAAATATGCCCCTCCTGCCTCAATACACCCGTTCCATCTTTTTTTCCAATTGTCGAAGCAGGAGATAAAATTACTTTTTGAGAGGTTCCTCAAGGTTGCCTTCGATTGCCTTGGTTGCCAAGGTTGCCTTGTATCATATCAACGTTGTCAAATATTCGTCCTTTCAAGTTAATTTTCAATTTAGGATAGAGGGAAAAAGTCATTGGGGGCTAAGTCGGGGGAATAGGGTGGATGAGGGATCTGTATGGTTGAATGCTTGGCCAAAAACTGCAAAACAACATGGGCTGTGTGCGGCCGGCGCATTACCGACGTGAAGTATCCAGTCGTTGTTTTGCCATCTTTCAGGTCTTTTAAAGGCGCACTGCCTCCCTTAAGCACCTCATTATCCCCAAATAAACAGATAGTCCAGTCACTGAAGATAATTCTTCTGTTAGATTTAATTAACTCCTTTATTTGAGCTTGTTTTCCTCGCAACGAAATGATCTTGGACGCCCAGTATGCTGATCATCGTTTACCTTTTCCCGACCTTTTTGGAAGCGTGAAAATCATTCAAAAGTTCTTGAACGGGATAAAGCTGCATCGCCAAAAGCTTCTTTAATCAATTCATACGTCTCAGTATCACTTTTTTTTTTTCAATTTAAAACAAAACTTAATGCAGATTCTCTGCTCTTCGAAAATGGCCATTTTAAAATTAGAAATGCGAACCTTACAGAGGAAGTTGTTTTGTTCTATTTTTAGATCGGCGCGTGCGCCACGAGACTCGTGCTTTCAGTCAGGTGTGGTCGAATGTCCAATATTCAACTCTGTAAAAAAATATTTTCTCTAGCTTTTTTATTTATTTTATTTTTTAACCAGTCCTGGAAATTAATGAACGCACCTTGTATATATGGTAACTTAAACCAACAACCCCATATTGTATATAACTTATAACAAGATTTTAATGTTGTATAATAGAAACACATCTGTAAATGATTATACGCATTATTGACATGTGTCTTTACATCATCATATGTAATGTAATTTGTACAAACTGAGGATAAATAAATAAAACTCTGTAATAGATTAAGAGTTGAGCTAAGCAAGAGATAGAAGTCATAACGTCAAAATCGAGATAGATTTAGAATTCCCACAACAAGGTCTAAAAATGGACCAAACCACCCACACTCTTCACATCTGGTGGAATGCAAAGCCCCCTTCCTCAGAAACGGTACATAAGGCCTCCCCGTCTTTAACCTATAAATACAGTCACTTTACAGTCACTTGGACAGTTAGTTCAGCATCTGTGCGAGCCCACGTCGGTTGTACCTCAGGTCCATCTCATCCATCATGTAGATCAGTAAGAAACTTCTATCTCCCATCTTTCGCTCCTAGCTCAACTTTTATCTGTTAACGGAACTTTCTTAGTGCAACTGTGTCTTCGTTTTTTGTGTGGACATTCCCAAGCTTTCCACTCTGCCTCGACCACGACTGCCTGTACTTTGTGAGAACTGTAAAAGATCTTCCAAGGTGCAGAGAGGTACTGGAAAACTCCCCATCCTGACTGTTCCTCTCGGTCAACACAGTATAGCGAGAGTCTAACACTTCATCATCACAAAGTTAATCGACAGGATTCTACAAGAGTCAACAGTAACTCAACTTATTACAGATAGTCGACAGGATTCTACAAGAACTACCAGGACTTTCACATTATTACATTAGTCGACAGGATTTTCTACGACAGGCTACCAGACCTCATCTTATTACATATATATATATTCTGAATATAGAGCAATCCAATTTTTTAGAATAATATATATACAAAGGGCACTAGGAAAGTTTTGCATTACACTTCAACCCATATGCTCACGTGGACACGAGTTCAAACTTGTTTAGCCCCTTATTATATTTGAACTGCTGTCAAAATTTCATTTGAAAGATGTTAGTATTTTTTGAACTGTGGAGTTATAAAAATTAAGATTATCTACCCGGCGCAAAATTGAATACAGGGCCATTTGCGATATAACTTTGAACACGATTTGGGCATTGAAGAATTCTTGCAAGAAATGACTCCTGTACTGGGAAATAATTGTCCACCATTGTACTACCATATTCAGGTGGTATCGCGATTTTTCAGCGAGAAAATATCGCATAAGAGACGTGCCAAGGTCAGGATGTTCAGCTTTGTCAGTTAATGAGGAAAACATCACTGCTGTCAAGATATTATTGGAGACTGATTGACATATAGCTTATCGCCAGATAGAGGAGAGTTTAGACATTCCTGCACCAGCAATTCATTTCATTCGTGCTCAGCCATCTAAAGTGAGTATAGTTTATTCCCTATGGGTTCCCCATTCCTTAACTGATTTGCAGATGACTCGACGTGTTTCATGGTGCTGAGAGATGCTCAAAAGTTTGTAAATGGATAATCTTGTTATGTCAATAGCATCATAACAGGTGATGAAACTTTGCTTTATTATTTTTATGGTTCCTACTAAAACCCAAAACAAAGTATAGATCTTTGAAGTTGAAAGCACGCTTGTGTCTATATGAAAATCCAGATCCAATAAGAAGAAAATATTATCTGTCTTCTTTACTGCCAGAGAAGTTGTGAGTCGCGTGGTACTGGAAAAATCAAAAGACAGTCACTTCCAAGTGGTACACTGAGGAACTCCTTCCTAAAGTTGTTCAAGCTATCAAAAAGTTACACCCAAACTCTAGGACTGACACATGACTTTTTCACCATGACAATGCTCCAGCTCAACGTTCGAAGGTATGCGTTGATTATTTGGCACATACTGGACTAAAATTGTTGGAGCATCCTCTCTACAGTCCAGGCCTTGCACCTTGCGACTTTGCCACCTTCCCTCACGTGAAGGGCAGACTAAAAGGTAAAGGTATTCTGCAATGAAGACCTTTTGAGGGCATGAGATGACGAGTGCGCCCAGCTCTCTGAGGAAACATGAAAGAGTTAGTTTGATGACTGGTTTCGAAGGATAGATAAGTGTATTGTTTGTGGTAGAAAATACTTAGAAATATTGAAAACTAGCGGATGTACCCAGCTTCGCCCGGGTTTTACCCGAGTAAAGGTTTGTCTAACAAACATTTGTTAAAACAATTCTCTATAAACTTATAAAAAAATAATAGATATATTTTGATAATTTGAAACTCGTAAATTTGAATCTCTCGATAAAGTGAACATTTTTTCCTGGTCCCTTGAAAAATACTCGATAAGTTGAATAAAATCAATATTAATTGGTTCCCTCGGTAATTGGAAGTTGAAGGAATAGTATCTTGCCTTGAAATTGTATCATTATTCTTGTCTCAAAATAAATTGCCGTTGTCATCCTGAATTTTGTCTTTCCTAATTTTATACATTACAAAATCATCATTTTATCTAGTGAACATTTTTTCCCCGGTCCCTTGAAAAATACTCGATAACTAACTTTGACTTGTGCGCAATTAATAGGTAGAAAATCTTACTTTTGATAAATTATCTTTAAGATAAAAAACTTATCTTTAAGATATAAACTTAGTGATAATAAAACTTATAGATAAAAAACTTGTTATCATCGTCGCAATGGGGGCGCTGCTTTGCGAGTTAAATCTACAAATAACTCTAAGGATATTCAAGAAATTATTTTTCAGAAACCTTCCCGGTACTATACTAAATAAACTTCCCAAAGTTTCATGGCGTTCCAATGAGTGGTTTGGTCAGGCATAAAGGACACACCACACACATACATTCATTTTTATATATATAGATAATAAGTCATATTGCAAAACTTTCCCTAGTGCCCTATGTATTTGTTTACAAAAATAGCCATATTAACATATTTTGGCATTGAAAATATATCTCCTTCAAATAAAAGACATTAATACATAAATTGAATACATATTGTAAACATGTGCCGATTAGAATTCTGTGTTATGTTGCTATAGTGTCTTTTTGCCTCAGTCCCATCAATCGACTGCTTCTCAAGTTTTACTGTTTTGGATTAATACATGATATCTTTACATATGTATTAGGTGACAAGTTTCTGGTGCAATTTTTTAAAATAACAATAGTTTCTTCATTTGGGGGTGAAAGGTGGGCTGCTCATATAGAGGGTTTTATCACAAATGAGCAGGCTTTTCCAAATGGAATTTTGAAAAAAAAAATTAAACATAAAAATATTTGAACAAAATATTAAATTAAAATAATTTTAACATTTCTATTTCATACAAAATATAAATAGCCATAAACAATGACCTACTAACAGGGCTCTTGGAAGCAGGTGATTTGTATTGACAGGATTAAAAGAGTAAAAATGGAACAATTAATTTAAAACAGGACTAACAGATCATACAGATTTCTATAAATAAATAAACTTTTCATGTTTATCTGATTAGCTAATCATCTAATTCGCAAAAATATAGTCTAACCTCTTTAATTCAACACCCCAAGGGATCAGAGCTTTCGGGATGAATTAAAGTAAGTTAAATGATTTCATCAAAACATTCTGTGCTAGTGGACATTTTTCCAAGATAACCCAATATATAATTCAAATAATTTTAGAAAATACTTTTGTAATATATTTTGATTAATAATGTGAATTGGGATACCATTGGGACTTTTTTTTAGAATATTTCATGTTAAACTTTGGTGATGGATAAAATTGCATTATATACATTTTTGAACAAAGGAAAAATTACAAACAAATATATTTAAATTTAAGTGGATTAATGCAATAGTAATAACACGAATAAATTAGAAAATAAAGAAAAGGCTAAATAATTTATTTAACTCTTTAAGACACCTTATTGTTTACATCATGGCTAGCGCACGCTAAGTTAGGCCTAATTGGTCTAGGAGTAAACAAATTGCTTGCCACATTGGTGCCAATACTTGTAGCACATTTTAACACTTTTAAGCACAGTGTGCATATGCCAACTACGATGTTTGTGCCCCGCATGCCAAAGTATCTTATATAGCAATAAATTTGTATTTTAACATGAATTATCTAATGTTGTCAAAATTTGATTTGAAACTTAGTCGAATTATCATAGTGTCGGAATATCATTAGGTCGAATTAAGCTGGAGGTTGGGACATTAAAATAGGGTCGAATTATCGCAAGTGTTGAATTCTAGTGTGTAGAATTGATGAGGTTATACTGTATGTTGGGAGACTAGATAAAAGAAATAAGGGTAACATTATATCGTGATAATCAATTTTTTTTAATGCAATGATTACCTCCTCATATTGGTGAAGAGAGCAATGAGAGATGATAGCATGGCGAAAAAGGAAAAAGGCAAATAGAACAAACCAATTCAATACCTTTAAGAATGCAAATACTAAGGTAAAAATAAAACTCCTATCACACACACACACACACACCAATCCAAATATCCCAGCCCATCTGCAAACACAATCTTAATAGAGAATTAATGACAGCAATCACCAGAATAAGAACAGGACATTTAAAAGGGATGAAAATAAGCTCAGACATGACAAGATCCTACAGAAACTGCAATAACTGCGACATCAGCCAGCTTACTCCAGATCACATATTTTTCTGCCCAGCCATCCATCTTTATGAAGAACATCAACCCAGAAGTGCACCTCAGTCAGCCAAAGATTGTGCATAGAGCTGGACCTATTTGACCTGATCCCTGGACAAGAAACCACCACCCTCTGCAGACCTACTTGTTGAATATATGCTTCTTGAGTGCAGGAATCTTGTTTCTGGCCATCAAACATGAGACATGCATCAATATTATTACCATTATTTTATTACTAAAATAAAATTGCCTAGTGCTTGTTTAATTTTGCCTGGTTGAAAATGTGGCAAAAACATGTACCAGAGCAGAGAGAGACTTAAATCTATATACTGTTAAAATTTCAGCCAGATTAGTTAAATATTGAGGAAATATATATAAGGAACAAATAAATAAACATGTTGACGTATATATAAAGATTAGGAAATTTATTGGGGAGGCTCACTCTGTGTGTGTGAAATAAATGGCCTGTATATTTCATAAAGGATCTTCACCATTTATAGAAATACACAGGCGTGACACTATTTACAAGGAAAATACTTACAAAAGGTGTTAAACAGAATTGAAGCTTGGGAGACCTTTATGGAATGAAGACACAAAAATCATGGCTTTAATAACAATTACCTAAGGAATTTAAATATGTGATCACTTGGAAATTAAACACAAAGACATTTTAAACTTTATCTTGGAAGCATTGTAAATGAGGATGGAAGATGCAAGAAAGAAGTTGAGGCCAGAATTGCAAAATATGTTTTTGAGAAATAACGAGCTTTTAAGGAGAGATTTAAATATGGAACTAAATAAAATTATGCCTAAAAAAAAAACTTTAGCGAGTTTTCATATATGAAGCCAAAGCTTGGTCAAAGACCAAAGGATTAAAGGGGGGAAAATGGGCTCTTTTGACATCTGGTATATTTGAAGAATTCTAAAATCAAATAAAAAATAGGGTTGCAAACATTGAGAATAATATAAAATGTCTTATTATTTTTGTATCATTACAATTATTTACTACATTCTGGCAGCACCTGGGGCGACTGCCTGTTCGCCCCACCCTTAGGTTGGCTTTGAAAACACTACTTGATTCAAGCTTAAATCCAGAGGGAGATTGGGCTTCAAAAATTAAACAATCATAAAACTTCTTTAAAGAAGATTTGTGCTGATCAAGGCACATGATATTAATCAATTTCCAAATAATGTTGAACTCATATTCCAAATAATGTTATACATACCAATGAGATACAGTAAAACCCTGCTAATACGAACCCTGGATATAACGAACCTAAGGCGATTCCCAATTCCATTGCATTGAAAATACAATCGTTATAACAAACTTTGTGATTTTTAAAATAACGAACTACCTCTAAAACGAACTTATTTTCGGTCCCAAAATAATAAAATCTATTTAAAATACTATGCTTATAACGAACTTAAAATTGTAATTTAAAAAAAAAAATTAAAACAATAACATTTTGAGCATGTTTCAGCACATGGATCGCGATTTCAAAACAATAAATTTAGTGGCATTGTTTGTTTTGATTTACATTTTATTTTTGCTGTATGTTGTATAAATTTTTACACAATATACTTTTATTAAATAGAATATATTTGCATACATTAAATTTGAAATATAAAAAATGCAAATAGCTCCTAAAATAAAGAAAATAAAGGCATTCTAAAAACAAAAACGTTATTCCTTTTAAAAAAAGGATATTTCAGAACTTTTCAAAGTGAAACAACACAGGCAAAATGTTAAGAACATATTGAAAAAGGAAAATATAACTTTTCTATTATAAGAGGTAAAATAGAAAGCTATTTAAAATTGTTACAAAGAGGAATCAACCTCAACTTTTGACGCGATCGTATGTTGTAGGGCTAAAAAAAAAGTCCTAATAAACAGGCCCGTGATGAAACAAAAAATATTTTTTATGCCATGAACTATGGTGCAATGTTTTGAATGACAGGTTAAAAAAAGAAAATGAAATCTAGACTTAAAGAATATCTGGAAACATGAAATGGAAGAAAATCACTAACTTTATTTGAAAGGTACAATGCTTGAAGGGTTCTTTGAAGCAACAAGGTGTTAGAGCCATTTTTCAAAGCAAACATTGTATTATATAATGTGATAAAGATGTTTTAAAATTATTTTATATCTTTGAATATATATTTAATAAAACTTTGCCTAGGATTTGTCTTGATTTTTAACTTAGACATAGAGGTACATGTATGTTAATGATAAGAAGAACCTATCATCTAATGATTTCTATTATTATTTAGTATTAATATAAGGAAATTGGTCAATTAAGGGAATTAAAATAAAGTGACCACTATTAAGAGGCAGCCTCTTCTTGTGTGTATGGCTGTTTTTTAATTATATAGCCTAAAATTTTTGAAAAGTAAAAAAAAAAATAGCCAAACCGTGGCTATAGTTAACCAAACGCTCTGTCCCATTGGGGTTCACTATAGAGGGGTTTTACTGTATATGTAATAAAACTTTGTCTAGGATTTGTCTTGATTTTTACTTGGACATAGAGGTACATGTATGTTAATGATAAGAAGAACCTATCATCTAATGATTTCTATTATTATTTAGTATTAATAAGAGGAAATTGGTCAATTAAGGGAATTAAAATAAAGTGACCACTATTAAGAGGCAGCCTCTTCTTGTGTGAATGGCTGTTTTTTTAATTATGTGGCCTAAAATTTTTGAAAAGTAAAAAAAAAAAATAGCCAAACCGTGGCTATAGTGAACCAAAAGCTCTGTCCCATTGGGGTTCACTATAGAGGGGTTTTACTGTATATTTAATAAAACTTTGTCTAGGATTTGTCTTGATTTTTAAATTAGACATAAAGGTACATGTATGTTAATGATAAGAAGAAGCTATCATTTAATGATTTCTATTATTATTCAGTATTAATGTAAGGAAATTGGTCAATTAAGGGAATTTAAACAAAGTGACCACTATTAAGAGGCAGCCTCTTCTTGTGTGAATGGCTGTCCTTTAATTATACGGTCTAAAAATTTTGAAAAGTAAAAAAAAAAAATAGCCAAACCGTGGCTATAGTGAACCAAAAGTTCTGTCCCATTGGGGTTCACTATAGAGGTTTTACTGTATATGGATTTGTTGGGCTGCCCTTTATGTAAAATTTCCTTTAAAAAATCTTCTATTATCTGCCTCTTCTCTCCAACGACAACAAATATCGGGTGTGCTACTTCAAATAATTAAATGCAACCAAATATACCATAACCCCACAGGTATCAATTATATATTTATAGTATAACCTCGTTAATTCGTGTAAGAGAATCAGATGCTGGATCTCAAAAGTATTGTTTAATTAACAATAATATTATATTAAGATGACAAGGAACAAAGAGTCAAAAAAAAGGCAAGCGTAGGGGCAGACAACAAAAGCAAACTAAAACTTAAACTACAGGTACGGCTGGTCGGGGAGTGGCGCCAGGTCACGTGATGTCTGGGGGAAGGTGGCGTTGCTAAGCAACAGCCGATGTGCGTGTTACTCTCCAACAATTCGACACACAGCAATTCGACACTCTATCGTTAATTCGACCATGTTCTGATGTCCCGACCTCCGGCCTATCAAATAACAAATCGTAATTTGACACTATCGATAATACGTAACTTCCGATAGCTCGACCATTTTAAAATTCAAATTTCGACAGTTAAATGTTTTTTTACATACAACTTTACCA
Organism: Cordylochernes scorpioides; assembly: GCA_030710605.1. NCBI lineage: Eukaryota > Metazoa > Arthropoda > Arachnida > Pseudoscorpiones > Chernetidae > Cordylochernes > Cordylochernes scorpioides. Next base: position 42,803,380 of record CP092872.1, on the reverse strand, counting down.
CTAAAAAGGTATTACAGCAGCAACGATCGGCAGGCGCCAATTGAATCGGGTGCCTGCGCACTTTTGTTTCTGGTTAGTTTGAGTTTCACTTTGCAGTGCCGTTATGCATTGTCGCGATTGTTATTATTATTATTTTTTTTTTTTACGCTGGAATTTAGGCATCGTTCGTTAATTAATAATATTAGTTTCTTTTTAAATTTCAGCATTTAAATGTTTTAGTTATTTTAAAATTTACAGATAATTTCCCTTTAAATAAATAAATCTTTTTAAAATGTAGCCACAATGATTATGATATATAACATTTTATTTCAATATTCCATTACTGTGTTATTATAAAAGATTTAAACACAAAATCAATAACACCTGCAGCAGTAGTGGATGCCTTTAATACAATCAAAACTCTTTGTTATTTAAAAGACATTTCAGAGGAAGAAATACATGCATGTCTTTTTAAAGTAGACCATCTGGAATATATCTTGAATAGGATTTCAGTGCAAAAACAGACATCTATAAAGGAATTTTAAAAAAGAATTTCATGATTTTTAAAAAATATTTTAAAATTTTCTTTTATTTACCATATTTATTTCCTTTCAACTGCTATATTCTTCAATTAGTTAGTCGATTATATTATTGAAGAGAAACACATTGCCTGTAAATTTATTTGTTACCATTATTTATGTTTCAAAAATATGTATTAATGCCACACACACACATTTTGTCCCCCGATACTAAATTAATCAAAAAAAATAAATAAATACAAAAAAGTACACACACAATGGTTTTGCTTACTATCATTAATTTATATTACAAAGCTATTTTTAAAAAATATTATTTTAGCGAGTTAGATGATTAGCTAATCATTTAACTTTAATTCAACACTTCCTTGAATTCAACCGAAAGTTCTGATCCCTTGGAGTGTTGAATTAAAGAGGTTCGACTGTATTTAGATCTTATGCTTTATAATGATAATTTTTTCCAAATTGTAAATATTTTGTGGTAATTTATATCAATATTTATGACAAATACTTGATATTTAAATTGGGGTCAGAGATTCCATGTTACTCGATGCGTTAGTTTGTTTATGCTAGCTGACAAGGTTAATGAAAACTTGATTTTGAATTAAAAGTATAATTTGTGTGTAAATAAAAATAAATAGAAACTTTATAGAAAATATTTAATAAAATAGCTTTTTGTATCCAATTACTAGGCTAGTACTTTAGAAATTCTGTGGTGTTACAAAGATAGCACTTTACAAGTGTGTGTGCATAGAAAAATTACTTAAGATACTTGAGGTGATGCTGGATGTGATCCTCCATGAATGTAGAAACAAAGTAGTAGCTGTGGTCATAGCCTGGTGCCATCTCCATTTTCACCTTCAGCTTTGAATTGTTTTCAGCTTTATCTTTTAGTTTCTCTGGAAGAAGTTGGCCAGCTTTGTAGAAGTCATCATCAAGCCCGGTGTGAGCATAAATCTCCAGAGTTGGACCATCATACTTGGCAGCTAGCTCACTAGCATCCCACTCTTTCCAAGTTTCTTTGTCTGTTCCCAGGTAGCCAGAGAAGGCTTTCTTCCCCCATGGGCAATCCATTGGTGCACAAATTGGTGCAAATGCTGATACACTGCAGTATTTCCCTGGATTTTTAAGGGCACATATTAATGAGCCATGTCCACCCATACTATGCCCAAATATCCCTTGCTTTTCTATGTTAATAGGTAAATGTTTAGCTATCAGGTCTGGTAGTTCTTTTGTAACATAAGAATACATTTTGTAGTGTTTGCTCCAGGGTTCTTGAGTTGCGTCTACATAAAATCCAGCTCCACTTCCAAAATCGTAGCTGTCATCTTCTCCAGGTAAATTACAACCTCTTGGACTTGTATCTAGAGCAATAATGGCTAATCCATATTTTGATGCACTACGTTGCGCTCCTCCTTTTTCAATAAAATTTTTCTCGGTACAAGTCAGGCCTGAGAGGTAATAAAGAATTGGTACACGCTTTTCTGATGATGCCGATGAAGGCAAATAGGCAGCAAATTTCATTGAGCAATTAAGTATCGCACTTTGGTGACTATATATTATTTGAAAGCCTTCAAAACATTTTTGTTTTGAAACGAGAAGCAATTCACCAATACTAGACATCTTAAATTTAAATATTTTCTATTATATCAAGAGGACACCGCTTGATAAACTTTAACAGCATAAAGTATTAGATAAACACAAAATAAAAATATAAATATTTTTATAAATATTCACTCTCACAGAAGTCTTGATTTACAAATGGAGAACAAAATAAAAATATTTATGAAAAACAATATGTTATCACAAAAATTGCATATATAAATATACGAATATAACTTTTATACTTTTTATTTTGATAACACTTTTTAAAAATTGTATGAAAACATTTTAACACTTGCATGAAACTTTACAACTTTAATTTCAATAATTAATAAACAAAAAAAATAACTTTAAAAAAACTTTTATTTAAAAAGCACTAAAAAGAAAATATAAAATATTTCTCATTCTCATTTTCTACCATTGAGCAATTAGATTTATATGAGTGAAAATAAAAGCTGGGGGGGGGGGGGGGGAGGGGTAGAGGGGGAAACTGTTTTGGCGGTACAAGCCCTACAGGAGCGATTCGGTGACCCGAATATACTGACAGAACTATATGTCAGACGTCTATTGAATTCGGTTATATCTAATGTAAAGAAAGAAAATAGAAATTTAAGCAGTCTGTTGAGCAGTCACCTCCGGTCGTTAGAGACATTGGGCATTGATCCCCAGTTGTCGGTATTTTTTATACCCTCTTGTCGAGTCTTCATTACCTTCGGATATTTTGAAAATATGGCACAGGCATCCTTCTTCGGGTTATGGTATGGAGTTAGCAAAACGGGAAGAGTCAGATAAAGGGGTTGGAGGAGCTCAAGAAAGGCTCAGGTTATTATTGGACTTTTTAAAAGCCAAGTAAGGAGTGCTCAATGGCTGAAATTTGTGGAAAAAGGCTTTAAGCAGGAGGAACCCTATAAAAGGTCTTACAATGATGGGACCAGAACAAGGAGCAATTTCAGACCCGCCACTGTGTCTAGTCTGTTCGGAGGGCGAACTAATATAAAATGCTTCTTTTGTGAAAGAACAAATCATGCGAGTCGTCAATGCCGCTCCATAATGAAAATGTCTCCGGGAGAGAGAAATGATAAAATACGTAGTGCCCATCTATGTTTCAAATGCTTAAGAAAGGGACACATACAGAGTCAGTGCCGAGAACAATTGGAGTGCAAAAACTGTGGGAGAAACCACTTGGAAGTTTTATGTGAAAGAAATTATTCTAACCAGTTAACGAAACCAGGAAGAGAAAATCTAAAGGAAAATGCACCTGAACCCATTGCATCGCTTTCTAGTCAAGCCTGCACAGGTCAGGTCTTGCTGATGACCACGGTAGCACTGTTAAGAGGCCCAAATGCCTCTAGAAGGGTTAGAATTCTCGTCGACAGTGGAAGTCAGTTTTCGTATATCAAACAGTCGTTAGTCTGGAGTATAGGAATAGAAAGAAAAGGCGAAATAACAATAGCTAAAAGTCTTTTTGGAGGTAATAAGATTGGTGAAGAAAAGCACGGTAAATTTATGTTAGAATTAGAGAATTTAGGTAATAAAAGAGATGTGATCCATATTGAGGCGCTGGATCAACGTAAAATTTGCGACGCCATACCACCTTTGCCAAAAGGAGACTGGTTAGGAAAATTGAAGATTAAGGGCATAATATTGTCTCAGGACAATTTTAAAGGACAAGAGATTGACATATTGATTGGTGCTAACTATCTAGGTATGATTTTGACAGGAAAAATAGTTCAAGTTGAAGCAGATTTAACTGCGGTGGAAACGAAATTAGGTTGGACACTAATGGGCAATTCGCCAATTATTGATAGCAATGACAATGTGCAGCAGACTTTGAATCTGCTAACAACGCGATGCGATTTAAAGGATTTGTGGGATCTAGAAGTACTAGGCATGAGGGATCCTGTTGAAACTTGCTCCAAAGAGACCAGATACCAGGAAATAAAAGAAAAGTTTATAACAAAAATTCAAAGACAAAGTGATCAGAGATATTCTGTAGGTCTACCTTGGAAGGTAGAAAAGGAGTCAATCCCCAGCAATCTTGACATAGCGATAAAAAGGTTAGATATGTTGGGTCACATTTCACCAAACAGACCCAACAAAGATGTAAACACTCTTTTACATCCTATGTACATACACGCAGTGTCTCGCCGAAAGTGTTTGGTGTACAGATGGATGTCCCACGGGAATGGCCGACGGTGGTTCAAAGATCAAGCCGGGGGGGGGGGGGGGGAGACGCAGCCCTGGACACGATCCCAAGATCTACTGGAGGAGGATGATACCGGCCCCTGATTAAGATGGATACAGATGGATGTCCCACGGCAATGGCCGACGGTGGTTCAGAGATCAAGCTGGGAGGCTGGACGCGAATACCCGTGGATACTAAGATATATCAAGGAAGGCACAGCCCTGGTCAGAAGCCCGACGGAAACAGGAGCAGGAGTCCAACCACAACATAAGCAGAAAGCTGACGGGCAGTGGAGAAGCCACCTCAACTAGAAGAAACGGACATCCAGCATGCGACTTTGTAAAACCTCCTTTTTAATTCTTGTATATATATATGACCTGTGACATGACATTTTGATAGATGGGGACCATTTATTAATATTCTTGGGATTTCTTAAAGGAGAAATTAGCATGTAAGTCTCTCAGAGGGGTAGCATCCTAAATTGGATTTTAATTCCATTGTTAATTTGAATTTATCTCTCAATAAGGCAGATAAATTCTGAATTTTGGTTTAATTTTTAGCTTAAATTGATCTTTTCATAAGCTGAGTAAGAATATTTCTAATTCATAATTTCCTTAAAAATAAAAATTTAATAAAATAATATTTTATCTCAATAGGACAGATAAATTCTGAATTTTGGTTAATATTTATGTTAAATTGATCTTTCATTAGCTGAGTTAGAATATTTCTAATTCATAATATTTTTTCTAATAAAATATTATTCTATTCCTTAAATTTTAATCTTAATAATATTAATTTTCTATTTTCGAGAATTTCGTATATTTATTATTCTGTGGGAGTTAGAGATTGAGGGCGCTGAAAAAAAGGGATAGGGGGCGAGAATTTTGGGGAACTGGACCAAGGGACCAGTCAGTTTTGACGCGGCTTTCGAGAGGGGCAGACGGAAATTTCCCACCGGGCGAGAAGTAAGTAGTCGAGATGTTTAGGTAAGTTCCACTCTAAAATTTTTTTGTGAAGACTTATTTATATACATGACGAAGTCATGATAGGTAGAAAGGATTTTTTTTTTGATAAAGACGTCTTGCCATTTAGAGCGAGTTCATAGTGAGAGAGGGACTTATCCATGTATTAATAGATAGATTATTTTGCCCAAGCAGGATCGCCTCGAATGAGGTGTTGTAGATCTACATTTTTACCTAATTATGTCATGTCACAGTAAATACAATCTGTTTTATATTTTATTTTTATTAAAATCCCTTTCTTTGTCGAATAAAAATTGATGTGGTAAAATTTGATGTGTACTAATGTCTATATAAAATCACAGATCACACATGAACTTTGGTGCGTATGCTGTGGATATTGAGTGTATTATAAGAAGTTCATTGCCTTATCATAAACGGTGAATATGTATACACCTGAATTTCTTTATATGCTAAAGGAGATCAAGATATAAATGTTTTTTTATAATCGATCCTCAATTACAAGACGAATGTTAATTCGAGTGTATACAATATTTACTGTGTATGGTGTAATGTAAGAGCGTATCTTACTTCCTAAAAATGTCACCTTAAACAAAACACATATTTTAATTATTTATATGAGTTCCTGTGTTCGTCATACAATATCGAGTGTATACCTGAGTGTGAATTTGGTTATTATATATACTGGTGCAAGTATTTGGCGAGTGTTACATTTGTATGTCTAAGTTAAAGGATGGAGTTTAGTCATCTAGATGTAGAAGGTCCTGGCTTTAGGGCCCAACAATTAGCGCCACTTAACGTGGGGCCGAAGTCTTCCGAAAATCCAAATTTAATAAAATTTAAATTTGCAAGAAGTAGGCCTGCGAATTCCCTGAGATTAAGAAATTAGGTATCGATAAAAGAAGTGACCGTTATTTTTATTGGTTTTTGAAAAAAAAAAAAAAAGCTTTATATTTCTTTTAATACGTTACTCATGCCGCCTTTTTACAATTTTATGAATTTTCACTGGATAATTGTTAGTATATAAAGAAATACGTTAGGCTTAAATAGAAACCCACGAACCTTTTTATTTCTCAGTTACACAATTGTTCTAACCTTTCAATTTCAAATCTACAGAAGCGTCTTATGTTAAAGTGTACCATTTTTTTCTTTAAGTTTCGAATATTGGCGAAATGGTTCCTTACTTTGTATAGATAATGAAATTTAGGGACGCTAACTTAAACCTAGAAATACGTTACTCATGCCGCCTTTTTAAAATTTTATGAATTCTCACTGGATAGCTGTTAACAATTTCTGCATATCATTGGTTTTGATAAAAGCATTATATTTTTAAATTACGTTATTCATGCCGCCTTTTGTCAATTTTATGAATTTTCACTGGATAATTGTTAGTATATAAAAGAAATACGTTAGGCTTAAATAGAAACCCACAAGCCTTTTTATTTCTCAGTTACACAATTGTTCTAACCTTTCAATTTCAAATCTACAGGAGCGTCTTATGTTAAAGTGTACCATTTTTTTTTTTAAGTTTCGAATATTGGCGAAATGGTTCCTTACTTTGTATAGATAATGAAATTTAGGGACGCTAACTTAAACCTAGAAATACGTTACTCATGCCGCCTTTTTACAATTTTATGAATTCTCACTGGATAGCTGCTAACAATTTCTGCATATCATTGGTTTTGATAAAAGCATTATATTTTTAAATTACGTTACTCATGCCGCCTTTTTACAATTTTATGAATTTTCACTGGATAATTGTTAGTATATAAAAGAAATACGTTAAGCTTAAATAGAAACCCACGAGCCTTTTATTTCTCAGTTACACAATTGTTCTAACCTTTCAATTTCAAATCTACAGAAGCGTCTTATGTTAAAGTGTACCATTTTTTTCTTTAAGTTTCGAATATTGGCGAAATGGTTCCTTACTTTGTATAGATAATGAAATTTAGGGACGCTAACTTAAACCTAGAAATACGTTACTCATGCCGCCTTTTTACAATTTTATGAATTCTCACTGGATAGCTGTTAACAATTTCTGCATATCATTGGTTTTGATAAAAGCATTATATTTTTTAAATTACGTTATTCATGCCGCCTTTTTGTCAATTTTATGAATTTTCACTGGATAATTGTTAGTATATAAAAGAAATACGTTAGGCTTAAATAGAAACCCACGAGCCTTTTTATTTCTCAGTTCCACAATTGTTCTAACCTTTCAATTTCAAATCTACAGAAGCGTCTTATGTTAAAGTGTACCATTTTTTTTCTTTAAGTTTCGAATATTGGCGAAATGGTTCCTTACTTTGTATAGATAATGAAATTTAGGGACGCTAACTTAAGCCTAGAAATATTGTTTTCTCAGAATCCTGAGAATTTCACGCGAGCCCCAAATTTAGAATCTCAGGGGGTGTTTTTTGATTGACAAGTGGGAGTAGCGTCCACACCTGGAGAGAGGGGGGATGATTGACGTGAAAAAACAACAGATGTGCATGCAAGATGTTTCGAGGGGGGAAGGACATGTGGAGAAAACACATGTACAGACTTTAGCTGGAAAGTGAGAAAACAATGAGAGGACAGTCCGCTGCTAGCTCTCGACTTGAAAGGTTGGTCTCACTGTCCTTCCCGCTTTTGCGGGTAGGTTTTTCCTGTCTTAAATATTCTATCTCCCTTTGTTTTTCATCATTACCTTCTTTACTATAGGATAAATGAAGCTTATTTTCTTTTACTACAGTTAGATAGTACATAATTTTTATTTAATTTAATAATATTTTAATTATTTCCGTCCCACAGAATTTCCACTCAATAGGACTAAAGATATTTTTGAATTTTATTAGAATGCTCTCTTAGCTATTCTTTAATCTTTATAATATTTAACGTTGTCTAGACAACAATTCAAAGCATTTATTTATTTTTTGATGTGCATTGACTTACGATTTAATTGATTTTATATATTTGTATTTTCTGTATTTTAGGCTTCATGCTTGAAATGTTCCATCTCCGTTAGTTTCTCACCGTTATTTCTAATTAGTAGGTCAATACGACCTATTTCAAGTTTTAATAGATTTTATATTTAAGTATTTTTTTTTTTGGAAACTGGTTCCACTTGATAAATCTGGAAATATTTTGAACTTTGATATTGACATAGTACACCTGGTTTTCCCTTATCTCTCCAATGTCGAGCATTATCAATATAAACACAAAGGTTGAAGATCTTTGTTTTTCTTATCTAGTTGGAAGGAGAAACGTACAATATCACGCGATTAAGTTGATCTCATAGACTTACAATTAATCTTTTAATTTAATTTCTTTAAAGTTATTTCATACTGATTCTTTTTATTATTTCTATAGATTTTAAATCTTTAATTGTCTTAATAATTTCGCTTGTCGTTTCCATTTAGCCAATTTGTGATTTGTCATTTTGCTGACCAAGACAATGTTTACCTCGAAGTATTTTTTTTTTCGTAATATATAGCAATATGAGTAAAAGGTCTGGACATAATCTTCGTTTTTGATTAATAATTATATTTATGTAGCTTTTCTTATCCATGGGCCTTTAGCTTTGTTTATTTTTAATTTTGTAATCCACTTATTTCATCTTACATTTTGTAAAATGATGCAGCAGTATTTATTGACATGGTTTATATAATTATATCTTAGCAACTTTAGATGAGTCTGCATTATGTATTTATTTTTTTATCTCCTTCCGCAATCGGGCATGCACACTTACTGATAATTCTTAATCAGACATCGAATAAATATGATGTATCCAGAGACGATCTCCACATTTGTTTCATTCTCTTGGTTATGGGAAGCCGAAACGCCTTTATGGCCTTATTAGTTTGATTATACTAAATAACTAAGTATTGTGTGTTTTATTCAACACTCCGTTTAAAGCATTCATTCTCTTGACTAAGGTACAGTGTCATGTGTAGTATTTGATTTAATTTTGTCAACTTTATGTGAATATACGAATTTTCTTTAGAATCTAACCCCGATATCGTAGACAGGCGTATAGCTTAGCTCGCTCCTTTAAATCGTTGAATTGCCAATTTATTCTCGATATGGTATAATTCACAATGTCTGCGTGACGACCGAATCACGGTAAAATTCTCAAAATGGCGGTCGATGGACACGTGTATATTTACTCTATAGAGTGGTTGTATATACACATAGGTGCCTATGGATTTGTTTAATTTTATTATGATCTCCAGCCATGTTTCTTTATTTAAGGCTTCACGTTTGAGATGTTCCATCCCTTCTTAATTCTTCACCATTATTTCTTTATAGGTTCAACACGACTTATAATTTGTAAACAAAGGCTTAACGATTTATTTCAAGTAATTTATCCAACACAAAATTTTCCACTCGATAGATATGGAGGCTCATTTTCTGTTGATTTTGCCAGATTGTGCCTTTTGTCCTCTCTTATCTATATGGTATTTAACGTTTCAATATAATGATCTGGAGCATTTATCCTCTCATCTAATGCATATAGTTCATGGACTTAATTAATTTATAAACGTTTTCAATCATTGTTTTCCTGTATTGTATGGTGATCTCATCCTAAAGGTTTAATAGCATACTAGTATTTCATTCTTTTATTCGATATTATTATTGCTTATCTTAATTTTTATGTCCATATATGAATGTAATGACCAGGTCTAAGTGTTCGCTTCGAATATCGATCGTAAACAAGTTTAAACATACCTCCCGAAATTCTCTTCCTTAGCCTTTATTTTGTGTAGTGATCAATTTTCCTTTTGGTAACAACCGTTATAGATCCCTGGAAACGCATACTAAATAATAAGACAGTATTTTGTTTATTTTGTTAACCTTATATGAATATGCATTTTCGTTTAAAACTTAACCCCGATATCTTAAGGAGGCATATAGATTTGGTTGCTTCATTTAAACGTTGAATAGGATCACAATTTTAGATATGACATAATTTACTACAGATGATTACATGTCGAAATACAATCACAGCGAAGTTTCAAAATGGCGGCTAAAGAGGCACGTCGGGCAACCGATTCTTTTCATGATGCCTCCAACTGCATATGATCTTAAATATCCTGTGTACACTGGTGTGAGGTCACCTTGAAATGCAATAAACGTGCAAAATTTTTAACCTAAGAAAGATTTCATGAAACCTTCCCGTATGGAACAACTCCCCTTGGTCGAGAACAGATAAAACATCTCAATGAGTATTAAGTTACCGTAAATATTTGCCAGCAGAAGGCAAGATGAGATTACACGAAAGTAGGATCAGTAAGTGTTTAGCTCCTGTTTTTGTTAGTAATTCTGGACCTTTATAAGGCAATGGGAGGTGGACATCAAGATATATTCTGATAGACGGGTGTGTGCCTCTGTCAAGGGAAGCAGCCATTCCGTGTAATGGGGATTACAATAATCATCAAATATTAACAAATCATCTTTGGTAGATATGGACAACCAGATGGTGCCAAATCTTTTAGTGTACTTATATTTTATCACTTAGTTGTTTCGTATCCAATCTTATGATGATCTTATCGTGTGGTGATCCATGTACAGAATTCAATAGGAAGTTTTTTTTTGAAGTAGTGAAATTCGCTGTTTCTTTCCCTAACCCAGCCAAAGGACGAAATCGTTTCATTACATCTTGCATCCTTGGAAGCTAATAACATTATTTCAGAACTAAATGCCATATGCAGACCTGGCAATCTATCAAAAGAATAGTTTCGAATAACTTTAGATGAACAATAATAGTGGACCTTGCACCTCGTGTATGTTTACATTTGACCGGTTTTGATAAGCCCCTCTAGAAACCCTTATCTATTTCACCAACTCCAGATTGTTTGGACAGCAGAGGTCTATAACAAAGGAGGATCTTATAACAGGAGAACAGACCTAAGATTCGTTTCGACATCGGCTTTCATAGTTTATGGAATGTGGTATTAGGCAGTGGTAACCAGTAGCAAGGATTACATTTCTGAGAGATCGGGAATAGGCATAGAAGATTAAGAAGGATATCTTGCGTGGTATGAACAATGGACACCGGAGCATGCGATGTTGTATGTAGGACCTCTATATTATATAATAGGACTATGTTGCTCACGAAGATGGACGTGAGTGAAGAATAATATAAAACATTATATCCCAATGGACGCTACCGAGCGTATAAGCCACTTGACATGAATCTGCTGAAGGAAGGGTCACTGTGGTACTATGTAAAGAATCATCGGAAATATATGCATCATTTATAAAATATAGAGATTTACTCTATATACATCCATCTGCAGGCGATGCACCTGATTTTCGCTCAGACCTCTCAAGATCAACTATAGGACATACCAAGTAAAGTACGCAAGATATAGTGGAGCCAACCCGAATCTGATCAGATGTGTCCAAAGCTCGGTTTCTACTCCATCATACCACTGAAATCACTGCGACAGCCATGTCCTAACGAGGCAAGATCTTTGATACCATTACAACGTATACATGCTAAATGTTCAGCACTGTACCCTGACGAAATTCCGATAGGAAGGTGCGCTAAATCAAATCAGGTCAGGATAAATTACACGATATAATGAAAGGTGTAAGAGGGATAAGTCAACAATCGACAACAATTTTTTTTTTAAGCCAACAAGCAGTGAACAGGAGTTCGGGCTGGAATAGGGGAAGGAACAATAAGAAGGGAAGGTGCATAAGAAACAGTCATTCATAGAAATCACCTGTGACACCATAAAAAAAATTTAAGATCTTATATTGAAGTTTTCAGGCTACTCATGTCAATGCATATTACAGATGTAGACAATCAGAATTATTTAATGTTAACAATTAGGTATAACCCACTTTAACAGAGTTGTAGAGCAACTGACTTTGTACATGCATATATCTCCAATTCCCTTGACAAGGCTACCCTTTCTATTTAGCTGAAACAAACTGCTTATCTAACTTTATCACGTTTTAACTGGCTCGAAGTATAGTGGTTTTCCTTTGTCGTTAGCAAGGTAAATACCTAATCCAGTGTGCATAAAGGACTATAGAAATACTATTACACTAGAAATAATTAATAGTTCATCCTGATACACAGTAAAGGAAGTGAGAACAGCATCTCTACCAGAAGGCCATCATGGCTAGTTAAGTTTCAATACACCCAGAAAGAGCTTATCTCCTCGAAGGGAAGATTAAAAAGGGGGTGGAAACGGGTCCTCTGGAATTTTCTCGAAATTCTGCGATAGCCCCCGCCCAGAAGAATGTCAGTCGATAGTATAAAGCTGACCAAGGGGAGAGAGAATTGGAGAAAATTTCCTGCTTGTAAACACGAGGGTAGGTCGCCGGCCCTGATAAGGATTGGCAGGGGAGGAACAGATTCCCAGAAGGGACTCCCGAGATATCAAAATAGGCTAAAGCAATAGAACGGGATCCAGTTCCCGATGACGGGTTTCGAGGAAACACCAGAGGGATGAAAAGACAGTGGAATGTGTTAAAACAATGAAAGAGGTGTTGAAAGTGATAAAAAGAGTGAGAAAGCGTTGAATGTTGATGAGAAAGAGATAGAAAGATGCAGAAAGATGTTGAAGGAGAAAGAATTGAAAAAGGTTGGATAAAGAGTTTTGTAAATAGTAGATAAAGGTTGATAGAAGAAAGTACACTTAATGTGTAAAGCGTAGCTGTCGGCCGCAATATCGCCTCGATAGAAATATTTCTCTTAAAATAAATACATATATGCACTGGGGGTTGTGTAAGCTGATTTACCTAAGTTTCAGCAACAGTATACAATAATTAATATAGATAGGTCTTTATTAATTACAATATTAGGTTATATATTAAATAGCAATATGTCTTAGTGTTATGATAAACTTTGAAGAGCTTGCAGTTTTTTTTTTAACTATAACGTGTGTTTTAAACTTCCAGTTTTTCCTACTTTATTATATGTTAACAATTTTTGTCTTAGTGTCATTGGTGAACTTTAAACAGTTTACAGTTCTTTTTCTTTTTATAACGTGTGTTCTAGTGTTAAATGTTGAAAGGAGCTTTAACACCATGTTTCAGTGTTTGTGTGTTATTTGTCTCAACATTGCCTTTGTGCCGCATATCGCCTCACAACCTTGCTATAGTGTTTGTTGCCATTTTTAAAGATTTTCACAATTTGTATTAGTGTTAATGTGTCATTTAGAGAAATTGCCATAACCTCATCCTTATATAGTACACCATTTTACACCGTTTTATTTAATGAGCTATATGAGAGATTTTAGATGTAAAATAAGAGTTACTATTTACATGAGCCAAATCGACCCAGCAGTTAGAGCAAGAGGGGGGGGAATCAGATGTTTCCTCCTTTCACGTGACG
>CP092872.1:42611172-42789663 GCA_030710605.1 Cordylochernes scorpioides | reverse complement strand
CTGTCCAGATCCTTTATGAAAAAAAACCCTATCTAAACACTATTGTCATTGAAAGGAACCACATATCGGATTCGTGAGCGTAATCGGAGCTTGCCTCTACAAAACACGATGATTATAGGAAGTCTGACATTTTAGATATTGCATCAGCACTATTGGGATATCTCTCTCGTTTTCTCTAAGAGAAGTGGGTCTTAATTGAAAAGAGATGCTCAAACCCATAACACCAGAATACCATGACTTTTGTTGACATACATTCTCTTACATTTACCCTGACAAAGCAACCCCCCTTTCCGTTGGTAAAAAAAGAAATGCTAAATATACACGGGCTTAAATTCGTATCTGAGCGGACCCTCTGTTGGTGATTACTTAATATAACTAGATGCAGGCAATGGTGTCTTTATTCGTCCTCATTCTAGGAAAGGTGCTACAGGGAAATGGACAGAATAGTTGGAAATTTCACAAAAAGGAAAAGTTAAATCTTAATTATGACATGTTGAATTTATCGTGATTGTACCACCACGCAAATGTCTATATCGTAGGGTGTACCAAAAAAAATGTGGAAAGATGTTGGAATTCTACACTCGAAGGATTATATTAACTAGGAAAAACAGCTCGGGTTATCGTGTTACTGGTACTCAAGTGTTTGCAATAATGTTGCTATAAACTAGATATATAATTAATATTAGACGGAATTTGCTTACAAGCACCAGAGAGATAAAGACCCAGTAAATATTATTAATTCAGTCGGCCAGTTTCTTCATAATCTAAATATGGGTATACACCCTTCGAATCAACAAGAAATCTTAGAGAAAAACATGTCGTTTTTTTTTTTATTTTATAATAATCTAAAGCGCGATAAGTAAATGTTTGCGTTAACTAGATAGAAAGAATCACGATTTTGTGTTACTAAAAGAATTAAAAGGATTATCTTAAAGGTGACATGTGGATCATTTGCATAATATTCAATGACTTCATACAAAATGTTATTTATGGAACATTCTAGCGTTTAAAATTAAAAGGGTATATTAAGTATGGCGCCGTCCCTATGCATATCATATCCGTACAATATAAAATCGAAATATGCTAGTCTAATTGTGAAGGGGGCCAGGTTAAAAATTAATGCATAAATTTTAAAACGCTGATAAAATATAAAAATAAATTTATACTGCTTTATCACTTTAATGATTAGATTTGTGGTATATAAGGGTAAATGAATATAATTACTAGCCATAAAGTCGGATGTAACACGAATTGAAAAGTCGGGTGTTGTGCGCGTCCATCGGCCGCCATTTTGAAATTTTTATCGTGATTGAATCGCCACGTAAATATCGTGAATTATACCATATCGAGGAGGAAAAAAATGACAAATTCAACGATTTAAAGAACTATTACCATGCAATCATAAAATTAATAAAAATACGCTTGCTTAAATGAATCTATGTTCATATATGGACATAGAAAAATAAAATAAACAATCGCACTATCGGATAAAAATATGTACGCGTCCATCGACCGCCATCTTGGAATTTTATCGTGATTGTACATCGACATGTAAGCAGCTATTGTAAATTATACCATATCGGAAAAAAGGAAAGGATGACAAATTCAACGTTTTAAAGAAGCAATAAGAACCATTACCATGCGATCATAAAATTAATAAAAATACGCTTGCTTAAATGCCAGTGGGTTAAGTTAAAAAAATGTACATTCATTTAGAGTTAGCAAAATAAATAACCAAGGTGCTGTTTTATTTCATGTACACTACCGGAGTTTGTACTACTGTTACATATAAAAATGCTCGTTACATAAAATATAAGCTAAGGGAGAGGTTTATGGGAGAAGCATGACTAAACTCATCTACGATTGATGATCGGGGTGGACACTTAAGTCTGGACAATATGTTCATATAAGGACAAAACAAAAAAAAATAAACAATTGAACTATTACAAAGGGGGAATTTATGCTTAATAATGGCTAGTGAAATTGTGTCCAATTTACTAATACCTAAACATTCTCAGGATAAATAAAAATAAGAAAATAAACAATCGTACTGGCAAACAAAGACAGAAAATCAGTATGGAATCACTTAGTAAAATTTAAAAGGTATATGGAAACATATAAAAAAATTAAATAAATTGCGTGACATATGCACAATTTTCTTCTAAATTAGATAAGAAAATAAATGTCTTCAAATCTTTATATTTATATTGATAACGCTCACTATCGTAAAAGATAAGAGAGAACTAAGCGTACAATCGTATTAACAAAAATTCAAAATATCTTCAGACTTATCAAGTGGAATCATTTTGTTGGATAAAAATAATTGAAAATAAATTATGTTCATATATGGACATAAAATAAAATAAACAATCGCACTATCGAATAGAGGAAAAGAAATACCAGCGTGCTATTAAACCTGTCGGATGAAACCACTTAGTAAAAAATACAGAAAAATATAATTGAAAACATTTATAAATTAAATAAATTGCATGACATATGCACATTAGGTAAGAAAATAAATGCTTCGAATTATTATATTGGTAATGTTAAATACCATAAAGACAAGGGAAAACTGGGAGAACAATTTGACAAACTCAAAAGAAATATCTTCAGACTTATCGAGCGGAAATTTTCCTGGATGGAAATAATTGAAAAAATAAATTATTAAACCTTAGTATAAAATAAGTCGCATTGATTTTTACAATTAAGAAGGTAATGGTGAAAAACTAAAAAGAAGATGGAATATTTAAGATGTGAAACCTTCCCGCAAGAGCGGGGAGGATAGCAAAAACTGTCCTTTTCAACTCAGATGCTGGCAGTGAACTGACTCCTTAGTTGTTTTCTATCTCCCACCTTGGGATGCCCACATGTGTTTGACACATGTCCACCCCAAAAATACCTCTCTTCTCCACCCCCCATGCACACGTGTTAGCAGGAGGGGGGGGAACACATGTGTCCCTAAGGACTCCAAATTTGGAACTCGTGGGAAATTCTCAGGTTTCTGAGAAAGCATTGTTCTTTTTAGGCCTAAGTTCGCGTCTCAATGTTTTAAGAACCATCCAAAACAATATTCAAAGAAGAAAAAAAAGAAAAAGGTAGACCAAAGCGTGACTCTTTTCACTAATAATACGTTCACCAAATACACACAAAATTGGATATTAAACTAATTTCGCTTTAAAACATGAAAATACACTAAGATGGATGTATTAAACGTTAAACATTTCTTTGAAATTATACAGAAAATTGAATAAAAAGGCATAAAAATAGCACACTCGTAAGATATGCAACGGCGTCCTGAACAAAAATAAAAAATTTTACTCAAAAACGATTGTTCATCATTGCTACGCATTTTTAGATGTTAAAACAAAGCTCTTATTAATACATGAAATTACACTAAGATGGATGTATTAAACGTCAAACATTTCTTTGAAATTATACAGAAAATTGAATAAAAAGGCATAAAAATAGCACACTCGTAAGATATGCAACGGCGTCCTGAACAAAAATTAAAAAATTTTACTCGAAAACGATTGTTCATCATTGCTACGCATTTTTATATATTAAACAAAGCTCTTATTAAAACATGAAAAATACACTAAGATGGGCGTATTTAACGTTAAACATTTCTTTGAAATTATACAGAAAATTGGGAAAAAAAAAGGCATAAAAATAGCACGCTCGTAAAATATGCAACGGCGTCCTGAACAAAAAATAAAAAAATTTTACTCGAAAACGATTGTTCATCATTGCTACGCATTTTTAGATATTAAAACAAAGCTCTTATTAAAACATGAAAATACACTAAAATGGGTGTATTAAACGTTAAACATTTCTTTGAAATTATACAGAAAATTGAATAAAAAGGCATAAAAAATAGCACACTCGTAAGATATGCAACGGCGTCCTGAACAAAAATAAAAGAATTTTACTCGAAAACGATTGTTCATCATTGCTACGCTTTTTTAGATATTAAAACAAAGCTCTTATTAAAACATGAAAATACACTAAGATGGATGTATTAAACGTTAAACATTTCTTTGAAATTATACAGAAAATTGAATAAAAAAGGTATAAAAAATAGCACACTCGTAAGATATGCAACGGCGTCCTGAACAAAAAATAAAAAAATTTTACTCGAAAACGATTGTTCATCATTGCTACGCATTTTTAGATATTAAAACAAAGCTCTTATTAAAACATGAAAATACACTAAGATGGGTGTATTAAACGTTAAACATTTCTTTGAAATTATACAGAAAATTGAATAAAAAGGCATAAAAAATAGCACACTCGTAAGATATGCAACGGCGTCCTGAACAAAAATAAAAGAATTTTACTCGAAAACGATTGTTCATCATTGCTACGCATTTTTAGATATTAAAACAAAGCTCTTATTAAAACATGAAAATACACTAAGATGGATGTATTAAACGTTAAACATTTCTTTGAAATTATACAGAAAATTGAATAAAAAGGCATAAAAAATAGCACACTCGTAAGATATGCAACGGCGTCCTGAACAAAAAATAAAAAAATTTTACTCGAAAACGATTGTTCATCATTGCTACGCATTTTTAGATATTAAAACAAAGCTCTTATTAAAACATGAAAATACACTAAGATGGGTGTATTAAACGTTAAACATTTCTTTGAAATTATACAGAAAATTGAATAAAAAGGTATAAAAATAGCACGTTCGTAAAATAGGCAGCGGCGTCCTGAACAAAAAAAATATTTTACTCGAAAAGGATTGTCCATCATTACTATGCATTTTTATTTTAGGCTTAATGTGAATCGTGGTAGAGCATGAGATTTTTTTCTTTATCTCGGGTCGTAGGGTCTACTTCCTGCAAAGTTGTTTTGCACTTTTCGACAGTAACTCGCCTCGCGGCGGGCGCCAAATGTTAGATCCGTTCTTAGCGTCCCATAAGAACATCCCTCTTCTAATCCTAACTAGCTCAGTAGACTAATTTTTTTCCTTTTAGCATATATGTGCAGAAAATGTAACACACGCCAAATGATTACATCAACTTGTATATCAACTTGGGTTAAAACTCAGATACACGCGTAATAGGATATAGCGAACACAAAAGATCCATGTTTAATACTTAATATGTAATTTGTTTCAGGGTAAAAGTATCACACACATATTTTAAATAATAATAACTCAAAAGTTTTATTGTTATCTCAGTGTACAAATTCCAATTATGGGTAATTCTACATGGACAAAATTTATTGTTCAAGGATTTCAAGCAAGAATGGTTTTTATTCTGTTAGAAACATGTAACTATTGCCTCGGCAGACCTTTCCTAAACACTAAGACTCACGCAAAAGATAAAATATGAATTATTCTTCGCAAAAAAAAAAATAAGCTAAATTTTATCCCTCTGACATATTGAACATGCTCTAAATTAATGGGAAAGATGTTAACATACCGTATCTCCTGGACTCCCAGCGTTCCCACCGATCGGCCATTTCGTCCGCGTCCCGTTCAAAAACTTGATCAAAACTGGCGTTGTTTTTTCAAACAGCACCCTCAATGTAAAAACTTTCCTACAGAGTAATAAAACTTATATATAAATATTCTCAGAAAATAATATTATTATTATTATTTTTAAAAAAGAAAATTTTGGAATAAAAAATAATAATAATATTTTTTTTTTAAAGAGAAATTTTTGAAATAGTAAATATACATGCTCATCCTATGAAAAATTTATAATAATTTATTTTCAAGAAATTTAAATAACTAGACACACCTATTTTATCTAGCTATGTTTGTGGTTGATTTTATTCATTTTAGAATAAAATAAATATTAAAGAAAATTTAAATTATCTTTCCTATCAAGAGATGATTTAGATTAGTAATGAAATTAAATAAAATCTATCATCCTTGCCGCTTCTGAGAAATTTACATAATAATTTCCTCCTTAAGAAATTCTAAAAAAAAAATACTAAATATGCCCAATCTATCTGAATGTGATATCATAAGTTATATACAAAAATAAAAAAAAAAGGTGAAGAGATGGGCTGGTTTAACAAAGAAGAATGCTCGAAGGCCTCTTCTTTCTTGTCGAGGCAGCTTCTCCATTGTCCACCAGCTTTCCATTGATACTGTGGGTGAACTTTAAAGGCATAGGTGTCATCTCCAACTGAATGCCTTCCCGGTTCCTGGTCTTCCTCTGGTTCTGTCTGCATCGGGCTTCTGGCTACTTAAACAGGGCCGATGTCATCTTCCTACAGCAGTTCTTGGGATATACGTCCAGGGCTGTGTCCTCCCCTGCCTTGGCCTTTAAAGCACCGTCGGCCATTGTTGTGGGACTTTCACCTGGGCACCAAACACTTTCGGCGAGACACTGTGTATATATATGATGTAAATGTTTACATCTTTGTTGGGTCTGTTTGGTGGAAAATCTGGCCCAACAATTCCTCCCCTGCCTTAATGAAAAAAATGTGTTTATTCTAATTCATATCTGTTCATACTCTATGAGAAATATGAAATTGGGAGAAATGCATTTTTTATGATACCAGTATGCAATCACCGACACTCAGGCAAAGGGGGAACAAACGGGCCATGGAACCTGGGACAGGTTAACTCATCGTAATTACTGAAGGAAATTCTACCCTACCATTTAATGGGCAAAGTACTAAGCCCATCCTTTCGCTGTCTGTATTCCAGGGAGTCTTGGCCCAGATGTGAGTCGAATCCACACATTCCCGGCCGCAGTCCCTATGGGTGGAGATGGGGGTTGTCTATACACAGATTCTGTGCAAACAGATTCTTATACCATTCTGGATTAACATAATCATTACGGGCGCCAAGGAATTGTGCGTGTATTGTAGATATGCCCAATTCCTAAAACACATCTAAAATAAAAAAAAAACTTTATTAACTCTATATGATACATACGACAGTAAAGGAATGACTATACATGGTCACATAAGATAATGATAATAAAAAAACTAAAATTGCAGCTCCTATCAAATGACATCAATAATAGGGCAAACAGGAACGTGGGAAGTGAATATACATATCAAAGTTGCACGGATACGATGTATGCCAAAATGGAGCAATGTAGATATACGCGATGTTAAAAAAAATTCTTAAAATGGATATTTACTATAAGTATAAAGGGAATGGCTTGATATATATATAGGATATACTATGGTAGACAAATGAATATATAAATTGTGATTATATTCTTCATTCGGTACATTTGTCCGAAGATGGTAACAATGCTGTTACCAAAATGTCACACATATTAATTATTTGTTCTGAAATCGGTCTCGTTATCTTATATTTTTGTAGTCTATAGCTCAAACTGTGCCTTATCTATATATTAATATACATGCAGATAATTAGGGAAAAGGGTAAACATGGTGGATGATACATTAAATGAGTAAATATTACCTCTGTATAATAAATATGCCAAACTTCTTGAAGAATATGGTATATGGGAAGGAAAATAACATTGATATGGGAATATATTATGGTAAATAAACAAAATATATATATATATATGCAGTGGCTAAAACTTGTTTAGTGCATTTTATCTGAAGATGGTAACAACGCTGCTACCAAAATGTCACACATCTATAATCCGAATCGTGCTTTCTATATATACAAATATACATAAATATAATAAAGGCATGATACATGATATATGGTAATAATGAGTATATAATAATAATAAAACGAATAGATATGTACTGAGGGTCTAGGTCATTTCACTAGCATTTCAAAATCTATATGTAATATCTTAAAAACTTGTTCTTACCAACTCGTCACTGGGAGTGTTTGTCTGGCGTGTTCCCCGCCCCTCTTAATCCAAGAGAAAATCTATAGGAAAGGAAATCTTGGTAGTCAATTACTTCTCTAAACCAGATTATTTCCAAATTACCTTATCGTGATGACAATCTTACCTATCTCCGTTTTATAGTTGTACATTATTGTTAACCTCTGGTATACATTGTTTAGCTTATCTATAGAATGCGTACTCATATTTTTGAATAACAAATCCACTTTAATAAAAATACTTAAATTAACCCTGAAAATAAATTATGATGATTAACAACCTAGGTCTAACTCATACCTTATGATATATCTTCCCACTTGGGTTCTTAATACCTCTCTGAAAATTTGACTCTTTGTCCAAAATAAAATAAAATAAACTCATTGCTCTGAGCCATTTTACTGCCAAAACAA
The DNA here is from genome assembly GCA_030710605.1 of Cordylochernes scorpioides. Taxonomy (NCBI): domain Eukaryota; kingdom Metazoa; phylum Arthropoda; class Arachnida; order Pseudoscorpiones; family Chernetidae; genus Cordylochernes; species Cordylochernes scorpioides. Next base: position 42,781,460 of record CP092872.1, on the reverse strand, counting down.
AAACTGATATTCAATCTTCCCTTAAAAAAAATTCTTCCTTCTCGAGTCTGGAACACTATATTGGCTTGTTCTGGCAATCTGCTTCAAAGGTTCATTTAGGTGTCCTACTAATTTAAAATTTATCTTAACATAGAACGAGTTCTTCTCATGAAAAAAAATTATATTTACTAACAGGTATTTAGACTTGAAATCGTTCTAACTAAACGTATGGTAGACATAGTATTTAATTAGGTGATTAACTTTTGCTAGCCTGGGGCGATTAAAAAAAAACGCAAAGAATCTGGACAGTCCATCTGTCACTTTGCTAATTGGTACCCAAAATCTGTAGACGGAATCGCCTCGTCTAATCGTTACTTGTCTCTTACACGCTCCCATTGTTAACTCTCATTAGAAACCCCCTTTAGACTTTGACTTAGGGACAAGGAGTTATAGGGACTCTGTTTTCCCACCACATATTCCAAGTTTTTGTCCATAGGGGATTGGTTCCAAGCTGCGCAATATATAGAAGAGCTTTCAGCGTGCCGATCCTTCCCAACCTCCCGTCTGAATCACCCTCATCTCAGCCACGCTTAAAGCGTCGTAAACTACGATGTCAGATCGGTTATCCGAGGTTTGTCGCTGTACACTTAGCTTGCGACATCGGCAACTAAATCCCCCACCTAGCACAAGGCTCACCTGATACCTCTCCGTTCCCTCTACTGAGGAGGGGATTTGTAGGCTTTTGGTCTGACCGTGACCTCCCACAATCCCCCAGTCTGAGAATCGAGACATGGTCATTATCTATGACTCTTAGAATTCAAGTTGATATAATGAAATAGAGTGATTGATTACTCTAATAAAAGAAGTCATACTTATACTCCCTTAGAAGGAGGCCTAACAAAATGGAGCGAATACCTTCCTATCATTAGCCTTGTACGGTCCTGTGAGGCTATCGATCCTAACAAATAAAGAAATCAAAATTTAAAAATCGAACCTATTAGTTCCCTAACATTATTCTAACATACCTTTGGTCTAACAGTATAATAGTTTTTAACTTTGACAACATTCATTAGTCATTCCATTCATACATATTTCATTCACAGACTGCATACATACTATAGTTAAAAATTGCTACAAATGCCAAAGTACTAATTAATCTCATCAATAGAACCTAATTATAAAATCTTTCAGGACAAAATGTGAAATCAAATAAAACAATCAAATTAAAACAAATTGGAGACTAAATGTCCCAATTTGCTAAAAAAATGCCTCTTACAAACTCTAATATAAATTATCTATATTTAAGTAGATAAATAAGTCAAAATATATAGTCAACAATCAAATCTGAAATCTAACCTATCATTAAAACTGTGCGTCTAACAGTTTGAAAAATCTTCTTATCTTGACACTTGGTGTCTACACAAGATAAATCATCAAAACTAGCACCTAAATTGGAGCGAATTGAACCTCAAGCATTTACCTCATTGCCAATTATGACAGATATACAAGTGTTTTGCCAACCCTACTTCCTATATAAGGTTTATTGGCGTCTTCCCTTCCCTACTATTCAGCTAAATCCCTCTTTTGGAAACATAGGGCTTTCAATACCCATCTGCTCTGGGATTTAACAACAGAGATCACTTGTTATTTCCTAACATATCAACTCTTAGACCACAACTGCCTTACACACTCTCATTAGAAATTCTCTTTGGGCTGTATTCTGGACCTATGGAATTACAGGGTGTCAAGTTTTAACCCAACGCATATTCCGAGCCAGCCCATAGCGAATATATTACAAGCACAGCAGATATCTAATGCGTCTAAGTTCCTTAGTTATTCTTAAAGTTGAACCAAAGTTCAGAACCTTAAATAAAATTAAACAAAATAAACTGTTGAACTTTAAGTCATAAATCACAACCTGCCTTTAATACAGGATTGTAGCTTTAATAAACACAAAAAAAAAGAAAACTGAAAACCCTTAGATTCACTTTCTAGCATTAAAGCTCAATGTAAAAAAAAACTGAAAACCCCTTTACAATGACATTAAAAAAATCTAAAACCAAGGTTGTAGCAAAAAAACTGAAGTCTCTTTAAGACTACATCTTAAGGCTTTTAAAATCACTTCCTAATATTTCATACCATGATCAAAACTCGACTAAACTCAGTACACATTCTATGGATTTACTTATTGGCAGCCTGGGCATGATTTACACCCAGTGGGCTTCTTGACCCTGGTCGAACGGCGTATTTCAGGGCCGCCGACATTGCCACCAATTGCCCTACTCACTACCTCTAGCGGGTTTCTTAAGATTGCCGTCTCCTGTGTTTCCCCTGGTCCCACAGTTCTATGGGAGTATATAGGGTATGTTGGATGTACCCAGTGATCTTCATCATTGATGGCATACCAACACTAAAAACAAGGTTGTGAAAGCCCCTTTCAACGACGGACTAACATTAAAACACGGTTGTGAAATTCTTTAAATGATATACTACACAAAAACAAGGTTGTGACAACCCTTAAAATTGATATTCCAACACTAAAAACAAGGTTGTGAAAACCCCTTTCAACAACGGACTAACATTAAAACACGGTTGTGAAATTCTTTAAATGATATACTACACAAAGACAAGGTTGTGACAACCCTTTTCATCGACAGACTAACATTAAAACACGGTTGTGAAACTCTCTACAATGACACATAAACACTAAAACAGATTGTGACAACTTTTTAAAGACGACACACAAACACTAAAACAGGTTGTGAGGACTCCTTAAAGATGACACACTAACATTAAAACAAGATTGTGAAACTCTTTGCAATGACACATAAACACTAAAACAGGTTGTGACAACTTTTTAAAGACGACACACAAACACTAAAACAGGTTGTGAGGGGGGACTCCTTAAAGATAACACACTAACTTTAAAACAAGATTGTGAAACTCTTTATTATGATCCTTTAGCACGAAAGCACATATTGTGGCTTAAAATTAAAATAAAAACTGAAAACTCCTTAAAATCATCATAACCTTAGGACAAAATTGTAGAATAAAATAAAAAGTAAACTGAAAATTCTTTAAAATTTATCATAATACTAAGACAAAATTGTAGCTTAAAATAAAAAAAAATGAATAAGGGGGACTGAAAACTCTTTAAGTCGCATCCTAACATTAAAAACAAAGTGTTGTAAAAAAAACTGAGTAACTCTTTAAAATTCATATACCAACACTAAAACAAAAGTTGTAGCCAGAGAAAAAAAAACTGAAAACGCTTCAAGGAAATTCTGGCTTCCCAAAAGGAGAATACGTACTTGTTATTTAATATGACCTAACATTATAACAAATATAGACTTATGTATATAAATTAGTGTATACTGTTGCTGAAATTTGGGTAAGTCAGCTTATACAAACTCTCAGTGCATATTATGTACTATTTACAAATATCGGCCTCTAGTCTAAAACAAATTATCTATCAACACTAGGTGGTTACGAGCCAAAATAGTTCCATCGAGGCGATAGTGCGGTCAACAGCTACGTTTTAAACATTGAATGCACTTTCTTCTATCATCTTCCCATCGTCTTTCTATCAATTTTTATCTTCTATTTACAAACCATTTACCAACTTTCCTCAATTCCTTCGCTTTCAACATCTCTCCGCATCTTCTTACAATTCCCTCTGTCGATTTTTGACATGCTTCGACATCCTTCTAACATTTCTTTCTTTCAACACCATTTTAACACTCCTTTAACACCTTTCTACCTCGATTTCCACCCTTTTCGTCACCTCTCAACACCTTTCAACATCTTTTATCATCTTTCTGTCTCTTTCTCATCACCTTTCAACGCTTTCCACACATTTCAACTCTCTTTCATCGTTTTTCAACACTATCTACATATTTCTTGTATCTCTCTTCCATCTCTTACAACACCTTACATCACCTTTCATTTCTTACAACACCTTCCAACACTTTACAACATATCTCTTCACGCCACTCAACATCTTTCAACATCTCTTTCAACGCTTCTCCTCCCTTTTTTTTCTCTCAACACCTCTTAACACTCTCTCATTGCTTTTAACACATTTAACCGCCTTTTCATCGCTTTTAACACATTTAACCGCCTTTTCATCACTATTTCATCGTCTTTAAACGCCATTCAACTCTCTTTCATCGCCTTTACACATTTAACCGCCTTTTCATCACTCTTTTAACGCTATTCAACCTCTTTCATCCCTCTGAAGTCTCTTCGAAACCCGTCATCGGGAGCCAATCCCAATTATTACTCTAGTTTACTTTGATATCTCGGGAGTCCCTTCTGTGAATCTGTTCCTCCCCTGTCAGTTCTTATCAAGGCTGGCGACCTACCCTCCTATTTACAAGCATGAAATTTCCTTCTAATCCTGTCTCCCCCTGGTCACCCCCTTTTCAGGAGATAAGCCTATCTCGGCTGTCTTAGAGATCCTGTTTAGGCCGGTCGGTAAACAGTACTGTAGTTGCTGGGAAGTTGCCAAGTCACTTTTATTTAACATTGTCTCTCTCCATGCGAGATAGGGCAACTTTATCATGGAAAAGCAGAGATATATATGTACAAAAGTCAGCTGTCCTATACTTTGCTGAACAATATCCCTTTCAAGAAATTATGCAAGCCCTTCGCAGAATCGGAGTTTCTAGATACTAACTATTACTTTGGTGTGATCTTGTAAATATTGTGCTCTGGTTGAATCAGACTATGCAGTTCCTCTCGTCCCGAAGGAGTTCTTAACATTGTTGACAACTCTTAACTCACAGGGTAGTAGCCTATAGAATTAAGTCGTTCATCTAAGACATGTTCATGCTGATGAATGAAGCCCTTCTAGTAGGTCATAAGCGTTTATCTTATAACAGATGATCTGGGTAAATTCGTTGTCTTGCGTCTTTTACTTTATGCAACAGGATATGCCGCTCAAAAGGACCTTAACATTAGGGTTAGAACTCGTTGCTCCTTTCAGAATGAAGTGGTTGTCAAAACATTGATGTGGGAAGAATCGTACATTTTACCAGTGTATATCGTTGAGTATAGACTATGCCGTCTCTCTCATTGCCACCCAGGTACTTTAGGGTGAAACTTGGTTTATTGGCTGTTACACGCGAATCCCGTCCAGCATTCAATAAGATATCAATGGTGATCTTTGTCACGTCCAGGAGGCCATCCCATAAGCGACCAAATCAACTTTCCCCCGACTTTTAACACCGTCTCATCGCGGTAATTGAAATTAATTGGAACCAAGTATGGATCTTAATCTTGTGTCGTAGTTAATTTTATCAGTTCAACTTGTTTTCTCAATTTCTTCTTGATACACTGGCCTGACACACCACACTTCTCCTAGTCAGTAGCAACTCCAATCAGTCCCAATGAGAAAGCCACTTTAAGGCGTCAGTTTCCTGTTAAACTCACGTATGGTTCCAAAAAAAAAAACTTACATATATTACAGTGGTATCTACTCCCACTGGCATTATTATTCGATATGATATCCATTCACTTTATTTATTCAACTGTTATTAGTCGGATCGTGGTAATACCTTTCTATCATCACTCCTAGACCTCCGCGTAAACATTGTCTTTGACGTGACTAATTCCTTAAAGTTCTGCCTTTTTTAATCACCCTGTTAGTTATAATTGTCTTAATTAATCACTGGAGTTATCTGCGTTGAGCGGATTATGCCACCTTATCTAGACTTCCACTCTAACTCCAGGATCTAGGCTGTCCAGATCCTTTATGAAAAAAAAACCCTATCTAAACACTATTGTCATTGAAAGGAACCACATATCTGATTCGTGAGCGTAATCGGAGCTTGCCTCTACAAAACACGATGATTATAGGAAGTCTGACATTTTAGATATTGCATCAGCACTATTGGGATATCTCTCTCGTTTTCTCTAAGAGAAGTGGGTCTTAATTGAAAAGAGATGCTCAAACCCATAACACCAGAATACCATGACTTTTGTTGACATACATTCTCTTACATTTACCCTGACAAAGCAACCCCCTTTCCATTGGTAAAGAAAGAAATGCTAAATATACACGGGCTTAAATTCGTATCTGAGCGGACCCTCTGTTGGTGATTACTTAATATAACTAGATGCAGGCAATGGTGTCTTTATTTGTCCTCATTCTAGGAAAGGTGCTACAGGGAAATGGACAGAATAGTTGGAAATTTCACAAAAAGGAAAAGTTAAATCTTAATTATGACATGTTGAATTTATCGTGATTGTACCACCACGCAAATGTCTATATCGTAGGGTGTACCAAAAAAATGTGGAAAGATGTTGGAATTCTACACTCGAAGGATTATATTAACTAGGAAAAACAGCTCGGGTTATCGTGTTACTGGTACTCAAGTGTTTGCAATAATGTTGCTATAAACTAGATATATAATTAATATTAGACGGAATTTGCTTACAAGCACCAGAGAGATAAAGACCCAGTAAATATTATTAATTCAGTCGGCCAGTTTCTTTATAATCTAAATATGGGTATACACCCTTCGAATCAACAAGAAATCTTAGAGAAAAACATGTCGTTTTTTTTTTATTTTATAATAATCTAAAGCGCGATAAGTAAATGTTTGCGTTAACTAGATAGAAAGAATCACGATTTTGTGTTACTAAAAGAATTAAAAGGATTATCTTAAAGGTGACATGTGGATCATTTGCATAATATTCAATGACTTCATACAAAATGTTATTTATGGAACATTCTAGCGTTTAAAATTAAAAGGGTATATTAAGTATGGCGCCGTCCCTATGCATATCATATCCGTACAATATAAAATCGAAATATGCTAGTCTAATTGTGAAGGGGGCCAGGTTAAAAATTAATGCATAAATTTTAAAACGCTGATAAAATATAAAAATAAATGTATACTGCTTTATCACTTTAATGATTAGATTTGTGGTATATAAGGCTAAATGAATATAATTACTAGCCATAAAGTCGGATGTAACAAGAATTGAAAAGTCGGGTGTTGTGCGCGTCCATCGGCCGCCATTTTGAAATTTTTATCGTGATTGAATCGCCACGTAAATATCGTGAATTATACCATATCGAGGAGGAAAAAATGACAAATTCAACGATTTAAAGAACTATTACCATGCAATCATAAAATTAATAAAAATACGCTTGCTTAAATGAATCTATGTTCATATATGGACATAGAAAAATAAAATAAACAATCGCACTATCGGATAAAAATATGTACGCGTCCATCGACCGCCATCTTGGAATTTTATCGTGATTGTACATCGACATGTAAGCAGCTATTGTAAATTATACCATATCGGAAAAAAGGAAAGGATGACAAATTCAACGTTTTAAAGAAGCAATAAGAACCATTACCATGCGATTATAAAATTAATAAAAATGCGCTTGCTTAAATGCCAGTGGGTTAAGTTAAAAAAAATGTACATTCATTTAGAGTTAGCAAAATAAATAACCAAGGTGCTGTTTTATTTCATGTACACTACCGGAGTTTGTACTACTGTTACATATAAAAATGCTCGTTACATAAAATATAAGCTAAGGAGAGGTTTATGGGAAAGCATGACTGAACTCATCTACGATTGATGATCGGGGTGGACACTTAAGTCTGGACAATATGTTCATATAAGGACAAAACAAAAAAAATAAACAATTGAACTATTACAAAGGGGGAATTTATGCTTAATAATGGCTAGTGAAATTGTGTCCAATTTACTAATACCTAAACATTCTCAGGATAAATAAAAATAAGAAAATAAACAATCGTACTGGCAAACAAAGACAGAAAATCAGTATGGAATCACTTAGTAAAATTTAAAAGGTATATGGAAACATATAAAAAAATTAAATAAATTGCGTGACATATGCACAATTTTCTTCTAAATTAGATAAGAAAATAAATGTCTTCAAATCTTTATATTTATATTGATAACGCTCACTATCGTAAAAGATAAGAGAGAACTAAGCGTACAATCGTATTAACAAAAATTCAAAATATCTTCAGACTTATCAAGTGGAATCATTTTGTTGGATAAAAATAATTGAAAATAAATTATGTTCATATATGGACATAAAATAAAATAAACAATCGCACTATCGAATAGAGGAAAAGAAATACCAGCGTGCTATTAAACCTGTCGGATGAAACCACTTAGTAAAAAATACAGAAAAATATAATTGAAAACATTTATAAATTAAATAAATTGCATGACATATGCACATTAGGTAAGAAAATAAATGCTTCGAATTATTATATTGGTAATGTTAAATACCATAAAGACAAGGGAAAACTGGGAGAACAATTTGACAAACTCAAAAGAAATATCTTCAGACTTATCGAGCGGAAATTTTCCTGAATGGAAATAATTGAAAAAATAAATTATTAAACCTTAGTATAAAATAAGTCGCATTGATTTTTGCAATTAAGAAGGTAATGGTGAAAAACTAAAAAGAAGATGGAATATTTAAGATGTGAAACCTTCCCGCAAGAGCGGGGAGGATAGCAAAAACTGTCCTTTTCAACTCAGATGCTGGCAGTGAACTGACTCCTTAGTTGTTTTCTATCTCCCACCTTGGGATGCCCACATGTGTTTGACACATGTCCACCCCAAAAATACCTCTCTTCTCCACCCCCCATGCACACGTGTTAGCAGGAGAGGGGGGGGGAACACATGTGTCCCTAAGGACTCCAAATTTGGAACTCGTGGGAAATTCTCAGGTTTCTGAGAAAGCATTGTTATTTTTAGGCCTAAGTTCGCGTCTCAATGTTTTAAGAACCATCCAAAACAATATTCAAAGAATAAAAAAAAAAGAAAAAGGTAGACCAAAGCGTGACTCTTTTCACTAATAATACGTTCACCAAATACACACAAAATTGGATATTAAACAAATTTCGCTTTAAAACATGTAAATACATTAAGAAGGATGTATTAAACGTTAAACATTTCTTTGAAATTATACAGAAAATTGAATAAAAAGGCATAAAAATAGCACACTCGTAAGATATGCAACGGCATCCTGAACAAAAATAAAAAAATTTTACTCAAAAACGATTGTTCATCATTGCTACGCATTTTTAGATGTTAAAACAAAGCTCTTATTAATATATGAAATTACACTAAGATGGATGTATTAAACGTTAAACATTTCTTTGAAATTATACAGAAAATTGAATAAAAAGGCATAAAAATACAACACTCGTAAGATGTGCAACGGCGTCCTGAACAAAAATTAAAAAATTTTACTCGAAAACGATTGTTCATCATTGCTACGCATTTTTATATATTAAAACAAAGCTCTTATTGAAACATGAAAAATACACTAAGATGGGCGTATTTAACGTTAAACATTTCTTTGAAATTATACAGAAAATTGGGAAAAAAGGCATAAAAATAGCACGCTCGTAAAATATGCAACGGCGTCCTGAACAAAAATAGAAAAATTTTACTCGAAAACGATTGTTCATCATTGCTACGCATTTTTAGATATTGAAACAAAGCTCTTATTAAAACATGAAAATACACTAAGATGGATGTATTAAACGTTAAACATTTCTTTGAAATTATACAGAAAATTGAATAAAAAGGCATAAAAAATAGCACACTCGTAAGATATGCAACGGCGTCCTGAACAAAATAAAAAAATTTTACTCGAAAACGATTGTTCATCATTGCTACGCATTTTAGATATTAAAACAAAGCTCTTATTAAAACATGAAAATACACTAAGATGGATGTATTAAACGTTAAACATTTCTTTGAAATTATACAGAAAATTGAATAAAAAGGCATAAAAATAGCACACTCGTAAGATATGCAACGGCGTCCTGAACAAAAACTAAAAAAAATTTACTCGAAAACGATTGTTCATCATTGCTACGCATTTTTAGATATTAAAACAAAGCTCATATTAAAACATGAAAATACACTAAGATGGGTGTATTAAACGTTAAACATTTCTTTGAAATTATACAGAAAATTGAATAAAAAGGTATAAAAATAGCACGTTCGTAAAATATGCAGCGGCGTCCTGAACAAAAAAAAATATTTTACTCGAAAAGGATTGTTCATCATTACTATGCATTTTTATTTTAGGCTTAATGTGAATCGTGGTAGAGCATGAGATTTTTTTTCTTTATCTCGGGTCGTAGGGTCTACTTCCTGCAAAGTTCTTTTGCACTTTTCGACAGTAACTCGCCTCGCGGCGGGCGCCAAATGTTAGATCCGTTCTTAGCGTCCCATAAGAACATCCCTCTTCTAATCCTAACTAGCTCAGTAGACTAATTTTTTTCCTTTTAGCATATATGTGCAGAAAATGTAACACACGCCAAATGCTTACATCAACTTGTATATCAACTTGGGTTAAAACTCAGATACACGCGTAATAGGATATAGCGAACACAAAAGATCCATGTTTAATACTTAATATGTAATTTGTTTCAGGGTAAAAGTATCACACACATATTTAAAATAATAATAACTCAAAAGTTTTATTGTTATCTCAGTGTACAAATTTCAAAGGATTTCAAGCAAGAATGGTTTTTATTCTATTAGAAACATGTAACTATTGCCTCGGCAGACCTTTCCTAAACACTAAGACTCACGCAAAAGATAAAATATGAATTATTCTTCCCAAAAAAAAAATAAGCTAAATTTTATCCCTCTGACATATTGAACATGCTCTAAATTAATAGGAAAGATGTTAACATACCGTATCTCCTGGACACCCAGCGTTCCCACCGATCGGCCATTTCGTCCGCGTCCCGTTCAAAAACTTGATCAAAACTGGCGTTGTTTTTTCAAACAGCACCCTAAATGTAAAAACTTTCCTACAGAGTAATAAAACTTATATATAAATATTCAAAGAAAATAATATTATTATTATTATTTTTAAAAGAGAAAATTTTGGAATAAAAAATAATAATAATATATTTTTTTTTAAAGAGAAATTTTTGAAATAGTAAATATACATGCTCATCCTATGAAAAATTTATAATAATTTATTTTCAAGAAATTTAAATAACTAGACACACCTATTTTATCTAGCTATGTTTGTGGTTGATTTTATTCATTTTAGAATAAAATAAATATTAAAGAAAATTTAAATTATCTTTCCTATCAAGAGATGATTTAGATTAGTAATGAAATTAAATAAAATCTATCATGCTTGCCCTTCTGAGAAATTTACATAATAATTTCCTTCTTAAGAAATTCTAAAAAAAAATACTAAATATGCCCAATCTATCTGAATGTGATATCATAAGTTATATACAAAAATAAAAAAAAAGGTGAAAAGATGGGCTGGTTTAACAAAGAAGAATGCTCGAAGGCCTCTTCTTTCTTGTCGAGGCAGCTTCTCCATTGTCCACCAGCTTTCCATTGATACTGTGCGTGAACTTTAAAGGCATAGGTGTCATCTCCAACTGAATGCCTTCCCGGTTCCTGGTCTTCCTCTGGTTCTGTCTGCATCGGGCTTCTGGCTACTTAAACAGGGCCGATGTCATCTTCCTACAGCAGTTCTTGGGATATACGTCCAGGGCTGTGTCCTCCCCTGCCTTGGCCTTTAAAGCACCGTCGGCCATTGTTGTGGGACTTTCACCTGGGCACCAAACACTTTCGGCGAGACACTGTGTATATATATGATGTAAATGTTTACATCTTTGTTGGGTCTGTTTGGTGGAAAATCTGGCCCAACAATTCCTCCCCTGCCTTAGTGAAAAAAATGTGTTTATTCTAATTCATATCTGTTCATACTCTATGAGAAATATGAAATTGGGAGAAATGCATTTTTTATGATACCAGTATGCAATCACCGACACTCAGGCAAAGGGGGAACAAACGGGCCATGGAACCTGGGACAGGTTAACTCATCGTAATTACTGAAGGAAATTCTACCCTACCATTTAATGGGCAAAGTACAAGCCCATCCTTTCGCTGTCTGTATTCCAGGGAGTCTTGGCCCAGATGTGAGTCGAATCCACACATTCCCGGCCGCAGTCCCTATGGGTGGAGATGGGGGTGGTCTATACACAGATTCTGTGCAAACAGATTCTTATACCATTCTGGATAAACATAATCATTAAGGGCGCCAAGGAATTGTGCGTGTATTGTAGATATGCCCAATTCCTAAAACACATCTAAAATAAAAAAAAAACTTTATTAACTCTATATGATACATACGACAGTAAAGGAATGACTATACATGGTCACATAAGATAATGATAATAAAAAAACTAAAATTGCAGCTCCTATCAAATGACATCAATAATAGGGCAAACAGGAACGTGGGAAGTGAATATACATATCAAAGTTGCACGGATACGATGTATGCCAAAATGGAGCAATGTAGATATACGCGATGTTAAAAAAAATTCTTAAAATGGATATTTACTATAAGTATAAAGGGAATGGCTTGATATATATAGGATATACTATGGTAGACAAATGAATATATAAATTGTGATTAAATTCTTCATTCGGTACATTTGTCCGAAGATGGTAACAATGCTGTTACCAAAATGTCACACATATTAATTATTTGTTCTGAAATCGGTCTCGTTATCTTATATTTTTGTAGTCTATAGCTCAAACTGTGCCTTATCTATATATTAATATATACAGTGCGGCAAATAATTTTTAAGACTCGCGCTAGATAAAGGCCAATAGCAGAGCCAGTTATGAAATTGCGCATGCGTATATATATTCGAAGCCTTATCTAGCGCGTGGCTTTGTTTCAGCCATTTTGGTTAACTCTTTAAAAACATACAGGCGATTTTTGAAAAGTAAAATTTTTTGTTCGTCGGAATTCTGAGATGGAACAGAGAGCGGTCATTAAATTTAATGCAAAACTTGGTAGAAGTGCATCGGAAATATATATTTTGATGAAGCAAGTTTATGGTACGTTATGTTTGAGTAAATCAAATGTTTTCATTTGGCACAAACGTTTTTTCGGATGGAAGAAATACGCTAGAAGATGATAAGCATACTGGACGACCAAGTTCTTCAAAGACACCAGAAAGTATAGAAAAAGTGCGAGAATTGTTGAAAACAATGATGGCAGAGGTTTTACACATCAACAAAGAAACGATTCGAACCATTCTGCATGAAGATTTAGGTAAAACTAAAGTCTGTACTAAATTTGTTCCACACACTTTAACGGGCGAGCAGAAATCAGTGTGAATTGCACATTGCAGGGACATCATTTCTGCCTATGAAAATAATTCAAACTTCCTGAAATCAATTGTTACGGGTGATGAAACATGGTGTTTTCAGTATGACCCAAAGACAAAGCGCCAAAGTGCCGAATAGAAGTCAAAAAACTCTCCACAAGCCAAAAAAAAAACGCGAAAAGTGCCATCAAAAATCAAAACAATGCTGATTACCATTTTCGATAGTAGAGGTATTATCCACAAAGAATTTGTTCCCGCTGGACAAACCATTACTGGAGAGTATTATTTAAACTTTTTGAAACGTTTGATTGCCAGAATTCGTCGCATTCGTCCAGAATATCGCGATGAAGACAGTTGGTGTTTGCTGCATGATAATGCACCGAGTCACTCCTCACTCATTGTTCGTCGCTTTTTGGCCAAAAATAACGTATGTGTGTTGAATCATCCTCTGTACTCGCTTTATTTAGCACCATGTGACTTTTATTTATTTCCAAAAATAAAATTGAAGTTAAAAGGTTGTTTTTTTTTATGATATCCCGACCATCCAGAGAGCTGCGACGAGCACTTTGGAGGCGATTCCTCAAAGTGGCCTGCAAGAGGCATTTAATTCCTTATTAAATCGTTGTAACATATGTATTGAATCCAGAGGGGATTATTTTGAATAAAAAAATATTAGAAATTGAATTAGCTTGTTTATGTTTTATTTTACAAACCCATTCTTAAAAATTATTTGCCACACTGTATACATGCAGATAATTAGGGAAAAGGGTAAACATGGTGGATGATACATTAAATGAGTAAATATTACCTCTGTATAATAAATATGCCAAACTTCTTGAAGAATATGGTATATGGGAAGGAAAATAACATTGATATGGGAATATATTATGGTAAATAAACAAAATATATATATGCAGTGGTTTAAAACTTGTTTAGTGCATTTTATCTGAAGATGGTAACAACGCTGCTACCAAAATGTCACACATCTATAATCCGAATCGTGCTTTCTATATATACAAATATACATGAATATAATAAAGGCATGATACATGATATATGGTAATGATGAGTATATAATAATAATAAAACGAATAGATATGCACTGAGGGTCTAGGTCATTTCACTAGCATTTCAAAATCTATATGTAATATCTTAAAAACTTGTTCTTACCAACTCGTCACTGGGAGTGTTTGTCTGGCGTGTTCCCCGCCCCTCTTAATCCAAGAGAAAATCTATAGGAAAGGAAATCTTGGTAGTCAATTACTTCTCTAAACCAGATTATTTCCAAATTACCTTATCGTGATGACAATCTTACCTATCTCCGTTTTATAGTTGTACATTATTGTTAACCTCTGGTATACATTGTTTAGCTTATCTATAGAATGCGTACTCATATTTTTGAATAACAAATCCACTTTAATAAAAATACTTAAATTAACCCTGAAAATAAATTATGATGATTAACAACCTAGGTCTAACTCATACCTTATGATATATCTTCCCACTTGGGTTCTTAATACCTCTCTGAAAATTTGACTCTTTGTCCAAAATAAAATAAAATAAACTCATTGCTCTGAGCCATTTTACTGCCAAAACAAAAACTGATATTCAATCTTCCCTTAAAAAAGATTCTTCCTTCTCGAGTCTGGAACACTATATTGGCTTGTTCTGGCAATCTGCTTCAAAGGTTCATTTAGGTGTCCTACTAATTTAAAATTTATCTTAACATAGAACGAGTTCTTCTCATGAAAAAAAATTCTATTTACTAACAGGTATTTAGACTTGAAATCGTTCTAACTAAACGTATGGTAGACATCGTATTTAATTAGGTGATTAACTTTTGCTAGCCTGGGGCGATTAAAAAAAACGCAAAGAATCTGGACAGTCCATCTGTCACTTTGCTAATTGGTACCCAAAATCTGTAGACGGAATCGCCTCGTCTAATCGTTACTTGTCTCTTACACGCTCCCATTGTTAACTCTCATTAGAAACCCCCTTTAGACTTTGACTTAGGGACAAGGAGTTATAGGGACTCTGTTTTCCCACCACATATTCCAAGTTTTTGTCCATAGGGGATTGGTTCCAAGCTGCGCAATATATAGAAGAGCTTTCAGCGTGCCGATCCTTCCCAACCTCCCGTCTGAATCACCCTCATCTCAGCAACGCTTAAAGCGTCGTAAACTACGATGTCAGATCGGTTATCCGAGGTTTGTCGCTGTACACTTAGCTTGCGACATCGGCAACTAAATCCCCCACCTAGCACAAGGCTCACCTGATACCTCTCCGTTCCCTCTACTGAGGAGGGGATTTGTAGGCTTTTGGTCTGACCGTGACCTCCCACAATCCCCCAGTCTGAGAATCGAGACATGGTCATTATCTATGACTCTTAGAATTCAAGTTGATATAATGAAATAGAGTGATTGATTACTCTAATAAAAGAAGTCATACTTATACTCCCTTAGAAGGAGGCCTAACAAAATGGAGCGAATACCTTCCTATCCTTAGCGTTGTACGGTCCTGTGAGGCTATCGATCCTAACAAATAAAGAAATCAAAATTTAAAAATCGAACCTATTAGTTCCCTAACATTATTCTAACATACCTTTGGTCTAACAGTATAATAGTTTTCAACTTTGACAACATTCATTAGTCATTCCATTCATACATATTTCATTCACAGACTGCATACATACTATAGTTAAAAATTGCTACAAATACCAAAGTACTAATTAATCTCATCAATAGAACCTAATTATAAAATCTTTCAGGACAAAATGTGAAATCAAATAAAACAATCAAATCAAAACAAATTGGGGACTAAATGTCCCAATTTGCTCAAAAAAAATACCTCTTACAAACTCTAATATAAATTATCTATATTTAAGTAGATAAATAAGTCAAAATATGTTGATATATAGTCAACAATCAAATCTGAAATCTAACCTATCATTAAAACTGTGCGTCTAACAGTTTGAAAAATCTTCTTATCTTGACACTTGGTGTCTACACAAGATAAATCATCAAAACTAGCACCTAAATTGGAGCGAATTGAACCTCAAGCATTTACCTCATTGCCAATTATGACAGATATACAAGTGTTTTGCCAACCCTACTTCCTATATAAGGTTTATTGGCGTCTTCCCTTCCCTACTATTCAGCTAAATCCCTCTTTTGGAAACATAGGGCTTTCAATACCCATCTGCTCTGGGATTTAACAACAGAGATCACTTGTTATCCTAACATATCAACTCTTAGACCACAACTGCCTTACACACTCTCATTAGAAATTCTCTTTGGGCTGTATTCTGGACCTATGGAATTACAGGGTGTCAAGTTTTAACCCAACGCATATTCCGAGCCAGCCCATAGCGAATATATTACAAGCACAGCAGATATCTAATGCGTCTAAGTTCCTTAGTTATTCTTAAAGTTGAACCAAAGTTCAGAACCTTAAATAAAATTAAACAAAATAAACTGTTGAACTTTAAGTCATAAATCACAACCTGCCTTTAATACAGGATTGTAGCTTTAATAAACACAAAAAAAAAGAAAACTGAAAACCCTTAGATTCACTTTCTAGCATTAAAGCTCAATGTAAAAAAAAAACTGAAAACCCCTTTACAATGACATTAAAAAAATCTAAAACCAAAGTTGTAGCAAAAAAAACTGAAGTCTCTTTAAGACTACATCTTAAGGCTTTTAAAATCACTTCCTAATATTTCATACCATGATCAAAACTCGACTAAACTCAGTACACATTCTATGGATTTACTTATTGGCAGCCTGGGCATGATTTACACCCAGTGGGCTTCTTGACCCTGGTCGAACGGCGTATTTCAGGGCCGCCGACATTGCCACCAATTGCCCTACTCACTACCTCTAGCGGGTTTCTTAAGATTGCCGTCTCCTGTGTTTCCCCTGGTCCCACAGTTCTATGGGAGTATATAGTGTACGTTGGATGTACCCAGTGATCTTCATCATTGATGGCATACCAACACTAAAAACAAGGTTGTGAAAGCCCCTTTCAACGACGGACTAACATTAAAACACGGTTGTGAAATTCTTTAAATGATATACTACACAAAGACAAGGTTGTGACAACCCTTTTCATCGACAGACTAACATTAAAACACGGTTGTGAAACTCTCTACAATGACACATAAACACTAAAACAGATTGTGACAACTTTTTAAAGACGACACATAAACACTAAAACAGGTTGTGAGGACTCCTTAAAGATGACACACTAACATTAAAACAAGATTGTGAAACTCTTTGCAATGACACATAAACACTAAAACAGGTTGTGACAACTTTTTAAAGACGACACACAAACACTAAAACAGGTTGTGAGGGGGGGGACTCCTTAAAGATAACACACTAACTTTAAAACAAGATTGTGAAACTCTTTATTATGATCCTTTAGCACGAAAGCACATATTGTGGCTTAAAATTAAAATAAAAACTGAAAACTCCTTAAAATCATCATAACCTTAGGACAAAATTGTAGAATAAAATAAAAAGTAAACTGAAAATTCTTTAAAATTTATCAAAATATTAAGACAAAACTGTAGCTTAAAATAAAAAAAAATGAATAAGGGGGACTGAAAACTCTTTAAGTCGCATCCTAACATTAAAAACAAAGTGTTGTAAAAAAAACTGAGTAACTCTTTAAAATTCATATACCAACACTAAAACAAAAGTTGTAGCCAGAGAAAAAAAAACTGAAAACGCTTCAAGGAAATTCTGGCTTCTCAAAAGGAGAATACGTACTTGTTATTTAATATGACCTAACATTATAACTAATATAGACCTATGTATATAAATTAGTGTATACTGTTGCTGAAATTTAGGTAAGTCAGCTTATACAAACTATCAGTGCATATTATGTACTATTTACAAATATCGGCCTCTAGTCTAAAACAAATTATCTATCAACACTACGTGGTGACGAGCCAAAATAGTTCCATCGAGGCGATAGTGCGGTCAACAGCTACGTTTTAAACATTGAATGCACTTTCTTCTATCATCTTCCCATCGTCTTTCTATCAATTTTTATCTTCTATTTACAAACCATTTACCAACTTTCCTCAATTCCTTCGCTTTCAACATCTCTCCGCATCTTCCTACAATTCCCTCTGTCGATTTTTGACATGCTTCGACATCCTTCTAACATTTCTTTCTTTCAACACCATTTTAACACTCCTTTAACACCTTTCTACCTCGATTTCCACCCTTTTCGTCACCTCTCAACACCTTTCAACATCTTTTATCATCTTTCTGTCTCTTTCTCATCACCTTTCAACGCTTTCCACACATTTCAACTCTCTTTCATCGTTTTTCAACACTATCTACATATTTCTTGTATCTCTCTTCCATCTCTTACAACACTTTACATCACCTTTCATTTCTTACAACACCTTCCAACACTTTACAACATATCTCTTCACGCCACTCAACATCTTTCAACATCTCTTTCAACGCTTCTCCTCCCTTTTTTTTTTCTCTCAACACCTCTTAACACTCTCTCATTGCTTTTAACACATTTAACCGCCTTTTCATCGCTTTTAACACATTTAACCGCCTTTTCATCACTCTTTCATCGTCTTTAGACGCCATTCAACTCTCTTTCATCGCCTTTAACCGCCTTTTCATCACTTTTAAGGCTATTCAACCTCTTTCATCCCTCTGAAGTCTCTTCGAAACCCGTCATCGGGAGCCAATCCCAATTATTACTCTAGTTTACTTTGATATCTCGGGAGTCCCTTCTGTGAATCTGTTCCTCCCCTGTCAGTTCTTATCAAGGCTGGCGACCTACCCTCCTATTTACAAGCATGAAATTTCCTCCTAATCCTGTCTCCCCCTGGTCACCCCCTTTTCAGGAGATAAGCCTATCTCGGCTGTCTTAGAGATCCTGTTTAGGCCGGTCGGTAAACAGTACTGTAGTTGCTGGGAAGTTGCCAAGTCACTTTTATTTAGCATTGTCTCTCTCCATGCGAGATAGGGCAACTTTATCATGGAAAAGCAGAGATATATATGTACAAAAGTCAGCTGTCCTATACTTTGCTGAACAATATCCCTTTCAAGAAATTATGCAAGCCCTTCGCAGAATCGGAGTTTCTAGATACTAACTATTACTTTGGTGTGATCTTGTAAATATTGTGCTCTGGTTGAATCAGACTATGCAGTTCCTCTCGTCCCGAAGGGAGTTCTTAACATTGTTGACAACTCTTAACTCACAGGGTAGTAGCCTATAGAATTAAGTCGTTCATCTAAGACATGTTCATGCTGATGAATGAAGCCCTTCTAGTAGGTCATAAGCGTTTATCTGATAACAGATGATCTGGGTAAATTCGTTGTCTTGCGTCTTTTACTTTATGCAACAGGATATCCCGCTCAAAAGGACCTTAACATTAGGGTTAGAACTCGTTGCTCCTTTCAGAATGAAGTGGTTGTCAAAACATTGATGTGGGAAGAATCGTACATTTTACCAGTGTATATCGTTGAGTATAGACTATGCCGTCTCTCTCATTGCCACCCAGGTACTTTAGGGTGAAACTTGGTTTATTGGCTGTTACACGCGAATCCCGTCCGGCATTCAATAAGATATCAATGGTGATCTTTGTCACGTCCAGGAGGCCATCCCATAAGCGACCAAATCAACTTTCCCCCGACTTATAACACCGTCTCATCGCGGTAATTGAAATTAATTGGAACCAAGTATGGATCTTAATCTTGTGTCGTAGTTAATTTTATCAGTTCAACTTGTTTTCCCAATTTCTTCTTGATACACTGGCCTGACACACCACACTTCTCCTAGTCAGTAGCAACTCCAATCAGTCCCAATGAGAAAGCCACTTTAAGGCGTCAGTTTCCTGTTAAACTCACGTATGGTTCCAAAAAAAAACTTACATATATTACAGTGGTATCTACTCCCACTGGCATTATCATTCGATATGATATCCATTCACTTTATTTATTCAACTGTTATTAGCTGGATCGTGGTAATACCTTTCTATCATCACTCCTAGACCTCCGCGTAAACATTGTCTTTGATGTGACTAATTCCTTAAAGTTCTGCCTTTTTTAATCACCCTGTTAGTTATAATTGTCTTAATTAATCACTGGAGTTATCTGCGTTGAGCGGATTATGCCACCTTATCTAGACTTCCACTCTAACTCCAGGATCTAGGCTGTCCAGATCCTTTATGAAAAAAAAACCCTATCTAAACACTATTGTCATTGAAAGGAACCACATATCTGATTCGTGAGCGTAATCGGAGCTTGCCTATACAAAACACGATGATTATAGGAAGTCTGACATTTTAGATATTGCATCAGCACTATTGGGATATCTCTCTCGTTTTCTCTAAGAGAAGTGGGTCTTAATTGAAAAGAGATGCTCAAACACATAACACCAGAATACCATGACTTTTGTTGACATACATTCTCTTACATTTACCCTGACAAAGCAACCCCCCTTTCCGTTGGTAAAGAAAGAAATGCTAAATATACACGGGCTTAAATTCGTATCTGAGCGGACCCTCTGTTGGTGATTACTTAATATAACTAGATGCAGGCAATGGTGTCTTTATTCGTCCTCATTCTAGGAAAGGTGCTACAAGGAAATGGACAGAATAGTTGGAAATTTCACAAAAAGGAAAAGTTAAATCTTAATTATGACATGTTGAATTTATCGTGATTGTACCACCACGCAAATGTCTATATCGTAGGGTGTACCAAAAAAAATGTGGAAAGATGTTGGAATTCTACACTCGAAGGATTATATTAACTAGGAAAAACAGCTCGGGTTATCGTGTTACTGGTACTCAAGTGTTTGCAATAATGTTGCTATAAACTAGATATATAATTAATATTAGACGGAATTTGCTTACAAGCACCAGAGAGATAAAGACCCAGTAAATATTATTAATTCAGTCGCCCAGTTTCTTTATAATCTAAATATGGGTATACACCCTTCGAATCAACAAGAAATCTTAGAGAAAAACATGTCGTTTTTTTTTTATTTTATAATAATCTAAAGCGCGATAAGTAAATGTTTGCGTTAACTAGATAGAAAGAATCACGATTTTGTGTTACTAAAAGAATTAAAAGGATTATCTTAAAGGTGACATGTGGATCATTTGCATAATATTCAATGACTTCATACAAAATGTTATTTATGGAACATTCTAGCATTTAAAATTAAAAGGGTATATTAAGTATGGCGCCGTCCCTATGCATATCATATCCGTACAATATGAAATCGAAATATGCTAGTCTAATTGTGAAGGGGGCCAGGTTAAAAATTAATGCATAAATTTTAAAACGCTGATAAAATATAAAAATAAATGTATACTGCTTTATCACTTTAATGATTAGATTTGTGGTATATAAGGCTAAATGAATATAATTACTAGCCATAAAGTCGGATGTAACAAGAATTGAAAAGTCGGGTGTTGTGCGCGTCCATCGGCCGCCATTTTGAAATTTTTATCGTGATTGAATCGCCACGTAAATATCGTGAATTATACCATATCGAGGAGGAAAAAAATGACAAATTCAACGATTTAAAGAACTATTACCATGCAATCATAAAATTAATAAAAATACGCTTGCTTAAATGAATCTATGTTCATATATGGACATAGAAAAATAAAATAAACAATCGCACTATCGGATAAAAATATGTACGCGTCCATCGACCTCCATCTTGGAATTTTATCGTAATTGTACATCGACATGTAAGCAGCTATTGTAAATTATACCATATCGGAAAAAAGGAAAGGATGACAAATTCAACGTTTTAAAGAAGCAATAAGAACCATTACCATGCGATCATAAAATTAATAAAAATACGCTTGCTTAAATGCCAGTGGGTTAAGTTAAAAAAAATGTACATTCATTTAGAGTTAGCAAAATAAATAACCAAGGTGCTGTTTTATTTCATGTACACTACCGGAGTTTGTACTACTGTTACATATAAAAATGCTCGTTACATAAAATATAAGCTAAGGAGAGGTTTATGGGAAAGCATGACTAAACTCATCTACGATTGATGATCGGGGTGGACACTTAAGTCTGGACAATATGTTCATATAAGGACAAAACAAAAAAAAATAAACAATTGAACTATTACAAAGGGGGAATTTATGCTTAATAATGGCTAGTGAAATTGTGTCCAATTTACTAATACCTAAACATTCTCAGGATAAATAAAAATAAGAAAATAAACAATCGTACTGGCAAACAAAGACAGAAAATCAGTATGGAATCACTTAGTAAAATTTAAAAGGTATATGGAAACATATAAAAAAATTAAATAAATTGCGTGACATATGCACAATTTTCTTCTAAATTAGATAAGAAAATAAATGTCTTCAAATCTTTATATTTATATTGATAATGCTCACTATCGTAAAAGATAAGAGAGAACTAAGCGTACAATCGTATTAACAAAAATTCAAAATATCTTCAGACTTATCAAGTGGAATCATTTTGTTGGATAAAAATAATTGAAAATAAATTATGTTCATATATGGACATAAAATAAAATAAACAATCGCACTATCGAATAGAGGAAAAGAATACCAGCGTGCTATTAAACCTGTCGGATGAAACCACTTAGTAAAAAATACAGAAAAATATAATTGAAAACATTTATAAATTAAATAAATTGCATGACATATGCACATTAGGTAAGAAAATAAATGCTTCGAATTATTATATTGGTAATGTTAAATACCATAAAGACAAGGGAAAACTGGGAGAACAATTTGACAAACTCAAAAGAAATATCTTCAGACTTATCGAGCGGAAATTTTCCTGAATGGAAATAATTGAAAAAATAAATTATTAAACCTTAGTATAAAATAAGTCGCATTGATTTTTGCAATTAAGAAGGTAATGGTGAAAAACTAAAAAGAAGATGGAATATTTAAGATGTGAAACCTTCCCGCAAGAGCGGGGAGGATAGCAAAAACTGTCCTTTTCAACTCAGATGCTGGCAGTGAACTGACTCCTTAGTTGTTTTCTATCTCCCACCTTGGGATGCCCACATGTGTTTGACATATGTCCACCCCAAAAATACCTCTCTTCTCCACCCCCCATGCACACGTGTTAGCAGGAGGGGGGGGAACACATGTGTCCCTAAGGACTCCAAATTTGGAACTCGTGGGAAATTCTCAGGTTTCTGAGAAAGCATTGTTCTTTTTAGGCCTAAGTTCGCGTCTCAATGTTTTAAGAACCATCCAAAACAATATTCAAAGAAGAAAAAAAAGAAAAAGGTAGACCAAAGCGTGACTCTTTTCACTAATAATACGTTCACCAAATACACACAAAATTGGATATTAAACAAATTTCGCTTTAAAACATGAAATACACTAAGATGGATGTATTAAACGTTAAACATTTCTTTGAAATTATACAGAAAATTGAATAAAAAGGCATAAAAATAGCACACTCGTAAGATATGCAACGGCGTCCTGAACAAAAATTAAAAAATTTTACTCGAAAACGATTGTTCATCATTGCTACGCATTTTTATATATTAAAACAAAGCTCTTATTAAAACATGAAAAATACACTAAGATGGGCGTATTTAACGTTAAACATTTCTTTGAAATTATACAGAAAATTGGGAAAAAAAGGCATAAAAATAGCACGCTCGTAAAATATGCAAACGGCGTCCTGAACAAAAATAGAAATATTTTACTCGAAAACGATTGTTCATCATTGCTACGCATTTTTAGATATTAAAACAAAGCTCTTATTAAAACATGAAAATGCACTAAGATGGATGTATTAAACGTTAAACATTTCTTTGAAATTATACAGAAAATTGAATAAAAAGGCATAAAAAATAGCACACTCGTAAGATATGCAACGGCGTCCTGAACAAAAATAAAAGAATTTTACTCGAAAACGATTGTTCATCATTGCTACGCATTTTTAGATATTAAAACAAAGCTCATATTAAAACATGAAAATACACTAAGATGGATGTATTAAACGTTAAACATTTCTTTGAAATTATACATATAATTGAATAAAAAGGCATAAAAAATAGCACACTCGTAAGATATGCAACGGCGTCCTGAACAAAAAATAAAAAAATTTTACTCGAAAACGATTGTTCATCATTGCTACGCATTTTTAGATATTAAAACAAATCTCTTATTAAAACATGAAAATACACTAAGATGGGTGTATTAAACGTTAAACATTTCTTTGAAATTATACAGAAAATTGAATAAAAAGGTATAAAAATAGCACGTTCGTAAAATATGCAGCGGCGTCCTGAACAAAAAAAATATTTTACTCGAAAAGGATTGTTCATCATTACTATGCATTTTTATTTTAGGCTTAATGTGAATCGTGGTAGAGCATGAGATTTTTTTCTTTATCTCGGGTCGTAGGGTCTACTTCCTGCAAAGTTGTTTTGCACTTTTCGACAGTAACTCGCCTCGCGGCGGGCGCCAAATGTTAGATCCGTTCTTAGCGTCCCATAAGAACATCCCTCTTCTAATCCTAACTAGCTCAGTAGACTAATTTTTTTCCTTTTAGCATATATGTGCAGAAAATGTAACACACGCCAAATGCTTACATCAACTTGTATATCAACTTGGGTTAAAACTCAGATACACGCGTAATAGGATATAGCGAACACAAAAGATCCATGTTTAATACTTAATATGTAATTTGTTTCAGGGTAAAAGTATCACACACATATTTAAAATAATAATAACTCAAAAGTTTTATTGTTATCTCAGTGTACAAATTTCAATTATGGGTAATTATACATGGACAAAATTTATTGTTCAAGGATTTCAAGCAAGAATGGTTTTTATTCTATTAGAAACATGTAACTATTGCCTCGGCAGACCTTTCCTAAACACTAAGACTCACGCAAAAGATAAAATATGAATTATTCTTCCCAAAAAAAAAAATAAGCTAAATTTTATCCCTCTGACATATTGAACATGCTCTAAATTAATGGGAAAGATGTTAACATACCGTATCTCCTGGACACCCAGCGTTCCCACCGATCGGCCATTTCGTCCGCGTCCCGTTCAAAATCTTGATCAAAACTGGCGTTGTTTTTTCAAACAGCGCCCTCAATGTAAAAACTTTCCTACAGAGTAATAAAACTTATATATAAATATCCTCAGAAAATAATATTATTATTATTTTTAAAAGAGAAAATTTTGGAATAAAAAATAATATTATTATTTTTTTTTAAAGAGAAATTTTTGAAATAGTAAATATACATGCTCATCCTATGAAAAATTTATAATAATTTCTTTTCAAGAAATTTAAATAACTAGACACACCTATTTTATCTAGCTATGTTTGTGGTTGATTTTATTCATTTTAGAATAAAATAAATATTAAAGAAAATTTAAATTATCTTTCCTATCAAGAGATGATTTAGATTAGTAATGAAATTAAATAAAATCTATCATGCTTGCCCTTCTGAGAAATTTACATAATAATTTCCTCCTTAAGAAATTCTAAAAAAAAATACTAAATATGCCCAATCTATCTGAATGTGATATCATAAGTTATATACAAAAATTTTAAAAAAAAAGGTGAAGAGATGGGCTGATTTAACAAAGAAGAATGCTCGAAGGCCTCTTCTTTCTTGTCGAGGCAGCTTCTCCATTGTCCACCAGCTTTCCATTGATACTGTGGGTGAACTTTAAAGGCATAGGTGTCATCTCCAACTGAATGCCTTCCCGGTTCCTGGTCTTCCTCTGGTTCTGTCTGCATCGGGCATCTGGCTACTTAAACAGGGCCGATGTCATCTTCCTACAGCAGATCTGGGATACACGTCCAGGGCTGTGTCCTCCCCTGCCTTGGCCTTTAAAGCACCGTCGGCCATTGTTGTGGGACTTCCACCTGGACACCAAACACTTTCGGCGAGACACTGTGTATATATATGATGTAAATGTTTACATCTTTAAAGGTCAAAGACTCTTCCAGTAAGATAAGTCAAATAAGAAGTTTCAGAAGATGAGTTTCTTTTAATTATAAAAACAATTACAAGCTTTCGGGCAATGCCCTTCTACAGGTAAAATGAAATATTTTATTTTACCTTTAGAAGGGCATTGCCCGAAAGCTTGTAATTGTTTTTATAATTAAAAGAAACTCATCTTCTGAAACTTCTTATTTGGTTTACATCTTTGTTGGGTCTGTTTGGTGGAAAATCTGGCCCAACAAAGGTAGCTGAGAAAACACAGCTATACACGTGTATACACTAAAAGCATTGGAGGAGTCTCACAAATCAAGAACACCAGAAAAGAGAGAGCACTATCAGCGTCTCAACCTACTTCAAGAAAACGCCACGCGCATAACCCTTATACATATAAACATGGTCACATTTGTCCAATAGGAATATTAATTCACTTAACATAAACTAAAATATTCTTTCTGGATAACCTGTAAACTTCAGTTGTTTATATCTGTCAAAAAATTGAAGAAAAGTATCTCTAAAAAAAAGAATTATCCAATCTCCCCAACATTCTTATTGTCCCGTGAGGGAAATCGACTGCTGCGGGAGGAGGAAAGCTCACGGGAGCCATGTTATTAAAATAAAAAAATTAACTAAAGAGAGAAGAACAAATAGGTTACAGTGTGGTTATCCGAATTTTTATCCCATCTTGGACCATAGAACAACAACAGGAGGAAAACCAACTCCTGCAAAAACTACAATGAATTACAATGAGTCACTACCTTAAAACCTCATATCTCTGTATAAACATGAAAAAGGCAATACGCTTTCATCTGGGATCAGCAGGGCGATTATTTGGTCTCAGAAAATAGGGGCTGAAATGTGCCTTGTCGAATGCCAACCGATCACTAGGTTTGTCATGAGAATATCCATTCTACTGGTCAGGAAAATTCTCAGACTTGGTCTCTGTGATAACCTGAATCAATCATAACCTTTTAAGTACAGTTATCATCATCTTGCTTCGATTATGTTTCAATAATTACGCCTAATCCTAATAATATGGTTGTTTTGCTTTGTTAGTAAAAACTTTGTATGCAAATGCCCAACAGAGGTTGAATAAATTTTTTTATTCTTCTCGGGTGAATTCCGTTTGATAAAGTGTAAGAGGCATCAGTGTCGAAGAGGATTATTGGTAACATGCGGTATATTTATAAAAAAAATGGCTACTAATTTTAAATTCGAGTCATATGATACCAATGAAGATTTTGAAAGTTACATTGAACAGTTGAATCAATATTTCATTTTTAATAACGTGCAAGAAGAAAAAAGTTTCTCACTAATCGCCTTAATTGGTAGACACTTACAGGCTTTTAAAAGATCTTTTTGATCCTGTAAACCTGTCAAGTAAGTCATTTGATTTCATAGTTGAGAAGCTCCAAGGCCATTTCAATCCTGTTATTAATGTTATTGCTGAAAGAAAAAAATTCACAATCAGAAAGCGTGGAACTGATGAATCTTTGGCAAATTTCAGTGCAGCCATAAAAAATGTAACTTCGCAATACATTGGAAGAGCCTCTATGGGATCAAATTCTAGAAGGTGCTAGAGACAAAAATGTTTTACGAAGTTTCCTTGCAAAGCCTGATTTGAAACTGACAGATGCCATTAATTTAGCAAGTACCATGGAAATGGCAGAAAAGGATCTGCACCACTTTAGGGAGGATGCACAAGCTCAAAATCTGCATAAAATATTTATTTTGCCTTAATCCTTAATGCCTAAATCCAATATATGCCTTTTATTATCTAATGAATTAAGTATGGATTGCTCTATTTTCAAAATTAATATATATAGAAGCCAGAAGCAGAACTCAAATCCACTGGAAAGTTATAGATGCGTAGGAAATACCACAAGAATGTTGGGCATTAAATCAAGAATGCAAATTATATAAACGGAAAGGGCATTATGCAAAAATGTGTAGAACAAAATAACCAAATTCAAGAGGTAATCAGTTTAGAGGAAAGAATATAGTGCACTATACTGATATGGAAGAGGAAGTTCCTTTATTTAAAATTGTAACAAAAAGAGAAGATCCATTTGTGATTACTATTCTGGTCAATGACAAATCTTTGCAGATGGAGGTTGATACAGGATGAGGATGTACAATGATCTCAGAAAAAACATAAGGATAATTTTGCTGATATCCAATTGATGAAGACATCACTTAATTCAAAAGGATATAAGGGAATAATATTACAAGTGGCAGGACTCTACACAAATGAAATATGAAAGAATTAAAAATCTGCGTGATGTAATTGTTATCAAAGACGAAGGCCCTCCACTATTAGGGAGAGACTGGTTGGCAAAATTTAAAAAGAAACCCATCAGCTTAAACAAATTAAATGCAGCAACATCATTGCAGGATGTAATGGAGAGAAGGAAATCCTTATTTGACAATAAATTGGGATGTTTGAAATATTTTAAGGCTAAATTATACTTAAAGGAGGGGACGGTTCCCAAGTTTTGTATACCCAGACCAGTTTCTATGGCCCTCAAAGAAAGGATTGGAGCAGAATTGCAGAAAATGGTAGAAAGGAAAATCCTCATTCCAGTCAGTACAAGCAAATGGGCAACAACAATTGTACCAGTCATGAAAAACAATGGAGAGGCTCGTATCTGTGCTGACTATAGGGTAACAGTTAACCTGTCCCTCAAGATTGAGCACTACCCCTTAACAAGACTGGAGGAACTGATGGCAAAGCTTTCTAATGACCAAAGGTTCAGCAAATTGGACTTTCAATCTGCATTCCATCAAATTGAAATGGATGAAGCTGCGCAAGAAATATGCACAATTGTAGAGACCACTCCTGCGGCTTCCACAAAGTTCGCCCAGAGTACCTAATAGAAAGCTGGTGGACAATGGTGAAGCTGCCTCGACGAGAACGAAGCGGACTTCGATAATTCTTCATTGTCAAACCAGCATATCTCTTGACCTTCTTTTTTCTACTTAATTTTTTGTATATAATTTATAATATTATAATAATTTTTAAATAAATAATAGCTATTTTTGTTTTAATATTTTCAAATAATATTCGTTAATTAAAATAATATTTTATATAATAATTTTGATGATAATTTTATTTTTTATTTTTAACAGTTGGAGTAATTTTTCAAAATTAAATATTTTTACTCTGTTAAAAATATTTTAGGCGCAATTTTTTGTGGAAAAATATAAGATAGAGACTAAGCAGCGATAGCAGTGGGGGTCAAACAGAGCTCCTGAGAAATTAGTCCAAAAATGTAGTCTTTCAAGATTTTAGTAGAAGGAATTTTCCAACCATCCAACTGAAGCACAAAATCAGATAAGTAACTTTCATAATATTTTTTTCAAACAGGTTATATTTATGCATATTCTCCCAATTTATTCTTATTGCCCCGTTTTATTAATATTTTTTATTTCTTATCTTTGTGTGACCGTTTCAAAAGATAAATAAATATAATAATTTATTCTGAATCTCAACTTTGACTCTGAATCATTAATTTAGTTGTCAATTATTTTTTAAACCCCAGTGCGCGCAGGATATTTTACAAGTTGTATTTGTAATTTCAGAGGAAAGTTTTTTCTCGTCTCATCACAATCAACGCACACACATTGGTCTCTTCAGGGTTACACGTGCATCGCACCTGCCCGGCAATATTCCAAAGACAGATGGATAAAATATTTAGACCTTGAGAATTTGTTCAGCCCCATTCCAGGATGGCATCATCATCACAGCAAGGAAGGAAGAGGAGCATGTAAGAAGAATATATCAAGTATTACAACATTTATAGGTGTGGGACTCAAACTGTAAAGAGACAAATGTCAATTCCAGAAGGAATCAGTGGAATAATTGGGTCACACCATCTCGAGGAGTGAAATTCAACCACAACAAGCAAAGTTGGAAGCCATCACCAATGCTCCAAGGATGTTAAGCAACTAAGGCCATCCATAGGCATGATTAACTATTATAGCAGATTTTTGCCAAATATGTCGCAAACACTACAACCGTTTTAAAATCTACTGAAGAAAAATCAAAGGAGGAAGTAGACAAAGAACTGCTCAACGGCATTCAAGAATATCAAGAAACAAATTTTGAATGGACCTATACTCGCACACAATGATACATTTGGGCAGCTTAGATATTATGACCGAGGCTTCCAGTTATGGTCTAGGTCAGGGGTGGCGAACGTGCGGCCTTAAGGCCGCATGTGGCCTTTTCTTGCCCAAGTTTTGGCCTTTTCTTAAATTCAAAACTATAATTTTTGTTTCGCAGTTTTCAATTACTTTCATTATTTTATTGAAAATATCTAATACGAATGTCATATATTATATAATATATATAATATTTATCTACTTATATAATTGCCTTATTCTGTCTGTGTGAAGTTCACTGTGTGAAGTTCACGGATAGATTTTGGTCATCAACGCGCGCATCATCATTATGATCATTATCATTATCTAATGATAATTATTATTATTATTATTATCTACTTATACTATTACTTATATAATTGCCTTATTCTGTCTGTGTGAAGTTCACTGTCTGAAGTTCACGAATAGATTTTGGTCAGTCATCAATTCTGTCATCGTTTTAAAAAATTAAAATATTAAAAAAAGATGCAGAAACCCGGGATCGAACCAGGGACCTTTAGATCTTCAGTCTAACGCTCTCCCAACTGAGCTATTTTGGCTTATTTTAGTTATTTCTATAGAAGCTTCTATCTTTATAATTATGCATATTATATAATTGCCTTATTCTGTCTGTGTGAAGTTCACTGTGTGAAATACATGGATAGATTTTGGTCAGAATGGATAAAATAAAAAAAGTGCCAAGGGATGGGAATCGAACCCACGACCTTCAGCTTACCGGGCAGATGCTATGACTACTAGGCTACCCTGGACATATTTTTCCGTTCATAAAGTACAATACTTGAATGAAAATATGTTTCTTATACAATCAAAAATTAGAAAATAAACTTTTAAATTGGTAACATCAAGGAGATAGCCATTATAAAAAGCACTAATATTTGAATAAAAATAAATTTGTATAAACGAATAGTATTTTAATTAAAACATTTTAAAAACACACAGTTTGGAACGGGACGTTTCACAAGAGTGACATCCATGGCGCCAATTTATAATTGTAACTAATAGTATTTGAATTAAAACGTTTTAAAAATATATACGCATTCGGGTAAAACCCGGGCTTTGCCCGGGCCATTCGTCTAGTATATATATATATATAAATATGTGGCCTTCTCAAAAATGGTAAAATGAAAATTGGCCTTCTAATATAAAAAGGTTCGCCACCCTGGTCTAGGTGCAGTATTGCTACTAACAAAGCCAGGTCAGCAGAATAAACCGATAGCATTTGTGTCTAGAACGCTTAGTAAGGGAGACCAAGGTTACTCACAATTTGACCGAGAAGCTCTTGCAATTATGTTTGCAGTCAAGAAGTTTGATCTTTATTTAAGAGGAAGATTTTTCACTTTGTGGACTGATCATAAGCCATTGATCACCCTCTTTGATCCATCAAAAGTTATACCTACTACTATTGCAGCAAGAATGCAACGCTGGATTCTCATCCTCATGGGATATAATTATCGGTTGAAATACATCAACACAAGGGATAATATCCTAGCTGATACGCTATCTAGGATGCCGAATGAAGATTCAGGAGATGCAAGCTTGGGACAAGAATCTTCATGTCTACAGTTGATAATTTTGCAAAATATTCCAGTAACATCGAAGGATGTCAGAATCCATACAAGAAGAGATCCTATCTTATCAAAAGTGCTGCAAATGACCTGATATGGGTGGCCAAGTAAGATATATGAGGACGAACTGAAACCATTTGCTCGAAGATCAACTGAATTGGCAATTGAAGAAGACTGCCTTCTCCGGGTTCAGAGAGTCATTATACCCACTGCTTGTAGGAAGAAAGTCTTGGAGGAATTGCATACAGGTCACATTGGAGCATCAAAGATGAAATCCCTAGCAAGACTTCATGTTTGGTGGCCAGGATTAGATGCTGAATTAGAAAAATTGACAAACTCTTTTAAGGAATGTCAGGAGACTAAGAATAACCCACCTTTAGCATTTTTGCATCCCTGGAAATACCTGAATAAGCCATGGCAGAGGGTGCGTGCAGATTCCATTGGACCATTTCACAATCACATGTTGTTGGCCCTTATAGATGCCCACAGAAAATGGCCGGAGGTAATTTTAATGGAAAAAACAACTTCAGAGGAAACAATACTGAAGCTTAGAGATATTTTTGCTCGCTGCGGTATACCAGAGAAATTGGTAACGGACAACTGACCCAAATTACTGCAGCGGAATTTCAGCATTCACCAAGAGTTTACAATTAAGCATGATTTCACACCTCCAGGGCATCCAGCCACGAATAGTGCTGTGGAGAACTTTGTAGATACCACTAAGAAAGCATTGAAAGCAAGCTTGAAGGAAGGCCTTTCAATTCAGGAAGCGATTATAAAATTATTAGGCGTGTACAGATGTACTCCGCATACATACAACAGGACGTGCTCCATGCGAACTAATGTATGGAAGAATGTTAAGATTGTTGAGGATGCGAAAGACAAATATATCACGTAATTGGTTGTAAATATCTAGCTGGTGGCCTAAATAAATTTAAATAGAATGAAAGGATGTCTGCTGTAGGGGGAACAAAGTTAATAATAATAATAATAACTGGACTGGACAACCTGGAGACGATCAGGCAATAGAAAGGCCTGAACCCCCATCACAATAATCACCATTAACAGCCTCAACCTTAAACTGAGATGAAGGCCCAGAACCCATCACCCAATAAAGACATCAGGCATGAAATTGTCTTTTGCTCTTTCCGTTTTTTCTTATTGAACATTTGTAATTTCTTTTAAAAATGGGAACCTAATAAATATATATAATTTAAAACCTTGATATTATTAAGCATTTTTTTAAATTAAATGGCTTTCAGAGTTCGCTCATAGGGGACGCAGCATGGTTTGAACCATAGATGGCGCCAAATTTTAAAAAAGTGGTAGTTACAACCTAGCAGGCAGAGAGATAGCAGCTTCCCCCTACAGTAAGTCCCTTTTCTATTTCTTTTAATTTATTTTTTTAACAATCAGCAATAGTCCTTCGAAGGTTGTATTATATATATACATAATTATTTTTTAATTGAATATATATATTTTAATATTATTCCCCTATTCTTTCTCGCATCAATTTTATTAATAAATTTTATTAGACTTAAATACTAGCCTATTAAAACACAACCTTGACACCTAATGTGTACAAAAATGTAATAGGTATTGTGGCAACTATCTTCAAAGGTTGGCTTTCTACAGTCTAAGAGAAGGGACAGCCAGGCAATAAAAATATGTAAAAATAACCGTTCCTTCAAGATCAAGATGGAATCTTTCGAAACCTCAGGAAGAGATAAAATAAGGAAAGCACAACAGCGTTATGGAAGAAGAGATTGAGTACATTCTTATTTGGAGACCATGTATGGACAAGAGACTTCAGAAAGGGAAGAAAATAGACATGAGCAATGATTACAGAGCAACTAGGAAGTTACAGATTTGTTGTTTAAACAATTGATGGATTCCAATGGAATAGACACATTGATCAGATGTGGGAAGCAGTTCCAGAATGGCCTTAAACAAAATCTAAGGAGAATAGAGTGTTGCTGCCGGACGCTGAGCCGAAAAGGGTACAACCACCTGCAACTCAGGGGGCTTAAGGACTGAGAAGACAACCTTCGCCTCAACGAGACTTGCCTACTAGAGATCAGGACCAGGATTCCCTCCAGTCCCACAAACATAGTGAGGAGGATCATTCCTTGATTTCTCCTGCTTGGCAAGAAAGTGAGACAAAACCAGAAGTGATTCCTGCGAGTGACCAATCTCCAAGTATCACGACCAGATATGGAAGAACGATATGGAAGCCCAAGATTTTGGAACTCTGGGGAACATCAAATCGATTCTTCGAAATGAAGGAGTGAAAAGATGTGATAACCTGAATCAATAATAATATTTTATGCACAGTTATCATCATCTTGTTTTGTTTATGTTATAATAAATACGCCTAATCCTAATAATATGGTTGTCTTGCTTAGTTAGTATAAACCTTATATGTATGTAAATGCCCAACATAGGTTGAATAAAAATTATTATTATTCTCGAGTGAATTCCGTTTGACAAAGTGTAAGACGCATCAGTCTCTAGGACATCTCTTGGCATGGAGAGATAAGACAGGCACTCTCACATTTCTGAACTATTAGAATCATCCTTCTCCGAGGATAGCACTCGCGTTTAGAAGGTGTGGGTTTTCTAGGACCCATGCCTCTAAATGCCTCCATCCTGCCAACATGCACAATTTTGTCATCGTGAACCTTGACTCCTTGCACTCCGAAATTTACTTCAGACACTCTAGCCACCACACCGAAAGGTCCATAGAATTTAGTGGAGAACTTAGAGGATCCCTTGCCCTTAGGAAAATCCAAACAATACCAAATCTCTTGAAAATAAAGATACTTCGGCCAGTAAATATTTTTATTACCTCGACGTTTCGACAAAAATATTTTGTCCTCGTCAGGAGCAAACAAAAATTAAACATTTAGCAATGCGTTAAAAATCTTTCTAAAGTTCCAAGGGCGTTCTCACGCGATATTTAAAATTTTTGTACAATATCTAAAGCACGAGTCAAAAATAAATATTTACCTCACAAAAGACTATGATCTTTGAAATAAATTATAATATACAATATTATAATAATACTATAATAAGAAATATGAATGTGCCGGCCAGGCAGCCTCAATATTTACGATAATACCAAATCTAACGTTTCAAAGGTATCAGTCTGATTTTTGTACTTCTTGACTATTTCGTCAGTTATCAGCCAAGAAAGGATTGCCTGGCATCTTGCATTTATTTAAGCCTTTCAATCAAGGATGGATTTCTGAAAACGCTCACATCCTTCTCGCTAACATAATGTTTGACTGCATTGTAATCAAGGAGTGTTAGCTCAGTTATTATGATGTCGAAATATGTTATACTTTCGAATAATATATATTCAATTTCAATGTATTTCAAAGGATTTATCGATTATATTAAATTACTGATAAATTGACAAAACACACAAAGGCAAACACACAAAAAATATACGATTATACGATTATACGAATATACTTATATATTTGCCTTATTCTGTCTGTCTTAAGCTCACGGATGGGATTTTTCATAACCATCGGTGGTTCAGTGGTAGAATGCTCGGCTGCCACGCGGGCGGCCCGGGTTCGATTCCCGGCCGATGCATTTTTTTTTTTACAATTTTT
This sequence comes from Cordylochernes scorpioides, assembly GCA_030710605.1. Taxonomy (NCBI): domain Eukaryota; kingdom Metazoa; phylum Arthropoda; class Arachnida; order Pseudoscorpiones; family Chernetidae; genus Cordylochernes; species Cordylochernes scorpioides. Next base: position 42,745,970 of record CP092872.1, on the reverse strand, counting down.
AAAACTCATTTATATATTATACAAGAATGACATCCACGGCGCCAATTTATAATTGTAACGAATAGTATTTGAACAAAAGCATTTAATCGGGTAAAACCCGAGCGTTGCCCGGGTCATTCGTATATAATAATTGTATAAACGAATGCAAGACAAAATCACCGCGAATGTTTATTTTTTTTAAGGCAATTTCTTTTTAAGGCAATTATCGTTATTTATCGTTAATTTTTGTTTCGATTTTATTGAAAAAAAAACGATATGGTGCCTTTAAAAAATGATCTTTATTACTATGCAGTTTTCTATTTAGTCAATATACCTAAGTTCATGTTGCAAATGTAATTATCTCTATCGATTTAGTAGGTGAAATGCAAAAGAAAAATCGACATTATATAATTTTTTATGAAAATTCACATTTTTATTTTTATATTTTCAAGACACGCACAGTTTGGGGCGGGACGTTTCACAAGAGAGACATCCACGGCGCCAATTTATAATTGTAACGAATAGTATTTTAATTAAAACGTTTTAAAAACACACAGTTTGGAACGCGACGTTTCACAAGAGTGACATCCATGGCGCCAATTTATAATTGTAACGAATAGTATTTGAATTAAAACGTTTTTAAAATATATACGCACTCGGGTAAAACCCGGGCGTTGCCCGGGCCATTCGTCTAGTATATTTATAAACACTTGAATAAAAAGAATGAAAAATTTCATTCAAACCATATGTAAACATATTTTCAAGTTTAGAAATTCGTACAATATACTAACATCCTTTCATATGAATTATAACTTCCCATATTAGCTCAGTTATAATGATGTCGAAATGTGTTACACTTTCGAACAAAAAATATTCTAATTCAATACACTTCAAATGATTCATCGATTATATTAAATTATCGATAGAATAACAAAACACATTCTATGACAAGTACACGATAACACAAATGTTGGCTCATTTTCCAATATGACGAGGTATAAAACCACTACACATACAAATTTGAACAATATATGCATACATAATAAAATTTAAAAAAAAGCTGAAACTTATTTATGTATTAACACTTTGTTTATATATGTAGGCATGTGTAATTGTTTTATGAGTAGGGCTATCTATGAAAGTACCATTGGATGGATAATTTTTTTTTGTGATTATCAGAATATTCAACTCCTTTTCCTTTTTTTGTATAAAATATAATTTCCATTCATATGTGTATGTCTAGTCTGGTATAAAACACAATGGATACAAAATGATGAAAAACATATGTGAGATTTTATTATATCAATTTTTTTTTATATCATGAGACAAAAAGGGAGATAGAGTAAGAGTGAAAGGTTTCATTCTATGCAAGCAAATTCTTTGCTTCTAATCTCGTCGATGCATATAAAATAACAAAGAATTTATTTCGAATATGCTATATAGTGGAGACCTTAACTTTACAAAAATTGGCTTAATGCATTATACCAAAGAAATTTAAAGAAAACTTACTAAATGCGATATAAAAAATTTTCTATTCTATAAGCGGGCTTTTAGCCCACATGAACTAAATCTAGTAGAATAGTCTACTTACCATTTAGTTTTATACTTACATTTATTTCAAGATTCAAATGTTAGATCCTTATTGTCCTCGTCCACACCATTTCACTACTCGGCCCGACTCTAACTGAACTTTTTTTTTTCAAAAACTTTTTCCGCGTGACCAAAGAGATTTTTATCTCTTTTACAGAGTGAGAAAAATATTTTTATTTCGTAGAATATATTCGAAAATAAAATTAAAAAATTATTCTTTGGAAATAAAATAATTTAAATTAGTAATTAAAATAAAAATGTATAGAGACGATTCTTCGGAAAATATTTAATGTAGTATTCCCTTTTATAATTCTATTATTATCTTCGAAATATTTAAATTATCAAAAATATATATTTAATTTATTAAATATTTTTATTGAAAATTCAACGAGATAATCACAAATAAATTCTTGTGTGCTGAATTTAACCTTTCACTATATATACAAGGGAAGGGGATGAGTTATTGTACATATAAATTTATTTAGTGTACATAATTATATATGTACACCATTACTGCTGTGGGTCTCGGAGTACAAGAAGTCCAGAGCTTGTCCAGGTTCTCCATCTGGACAACAAAGACTTCGGCAAGGCACTGTAAATATATGATGCAATATGTTTACATCATTGTTGGGTTCGTTTGGTGAAAAATGGCCCAACAATTCCTCCCCTGCCAGAGTGAAAAAATGTGTTTCATTCCAATTCAGATCTGCTCATGACATATGATAAATATGATTTGGGAATAAAATACATTTTTCACGATACACCAGTATGAACAGTTACCGACACTCAGGCAAAGGGGGAAACAAGCAAACAGGCCAGGGTACCTAGAACAGGTTTTCATATGGTAGCATAAAAAAAAATCACCCTACTATTTAGTGGGCAATATACTAAGCCCATTTTCACTGCCTGGCCGTGCCTTGTATGCCGGGAATTTGGGACTAGCTGTGAAGTGATTCCATACATTCCCCGCTGCAGTCCTTATAGGGGGGAAAGGGGGAGTGGTCTAGACTCATGTTCTGCATAAACAGACATTTAGACCATCCCAAGTAAGACATGGTTATATGGGCGCCAAGGAATTGTGAGTGTTAATGTTGATATGTACAATTCCTAACACATATCTTGTAAATTCTTTATTGGCTATAATTTATAAGGTACATGAGGTAATGTTAGGTTATGAATGGCAAGGACATGGTTATATATAGGTTACATAAGGCTGGTGTTCACAAAAAATGTATATAAGATTAGTAATGATAATAGCATGATTCATAATGAAGAGAATGATACACGCTAAAGATGAGTATGATAATAAAAAAATGACGATGATATAGAAGGTACCAAATGACAATGTAATTGAAAATATATATTTATAAAGGTGTTAAAAATATGTTAAAGATAATGGTACATTAATAATGATATCCTATATCAAAAGAATAAATATGCACTGAGGGTCAGGTGTATTCACAAATATCTTAATGTATATATGCATTGATTATAAGTTTGTTCTCAACAAATTTGTCACTGGGAGTGTGCGTCTGGCGTGTCCTTCGCCTCTCTCAACATTCACAGACTGCATACATACTAAAGTTAAAAATTGCTACAAATGCCAAAGTACTATAATAGTCAATGTTAACATTTACCCTAACCATTACTAATTTCCAGGACTAAATGTGAAATCAAATAAAATTAACAAATTAAAACAAATTGGGGACTAAAGCCTTAGTTTACCCAAAAGAAAATGCCTCAAACAAACTCTATATATTCAAAATACAATATAACGCGGCTGATGATTGTAAAACGAAAATTGAAATTATACCGCGAATGTTTCTTTTATAAAAATCGAAATTTATTTTCAAAGAGAAATAGCGACATTTCTAACTTTGAGGATGAGGTATGGAAAGGTGAAACATGAAGAGTAATTACTCTTCATGTTTCACCTTTCCATACCTCATCCTCAAAGTTAGAAATGTCGCTATTTCTCTTTGAAAATAAATTTCGATTTTTATAAAAGAAACATTCCCGGTATAATTTCAATTTTCGTTAAACTATATATATATTATCCATACTTAAATAAATTAATAAAATTGATTGTCAACAATCAATACTGAAATCTAACCTATCATTAAAATTGTGCATCTAACAGTTTGAAATTCTCCTTCTTGTCTTGACTCTAGGTGACTAAACAAAAATGAATCATCAAAACTAGCACTTAAAATTGGAACGAACTGAACTTCAAAGCATTTACCTCATTGCCATATAGGATATATCCCCAAGTGTTCGCCGACCTTACTTCCTGTCCAGGTCACTGGCGTCTTCTTCTCTCTGCTCTTCAACTAAACCCCTCGATACCGGAATTATAGGGCTTCTAATACCCAACCTTATGTCTTGGATTTAACAACAAAGATTACTTGTTACCCTACTCATCATTGCTTAGGTCACAACTGCCCTACACACTCTCATTAGAAATTCTCCTTAGAAACACTCTGAACACAGGTATTATAGGGCGTTCAATTTACCCCACGCATGTTTCAAGCTTGTCCATAGGGGATTGGTTATAAGCACAGCAGTTATCTAGTGCATCTAAGATTTCACCTATATTAAGAGTTGAACCAGAGTTCAGATACAATTCATACCAAACAAAAACAAAAAATAAAAACTGTTGAACTAACTTCAATCTTAAATCACATCTTGACACAAAAACAAAAATGTAACTTAAAAAAAAAACTGAAAACTCTTTTTAAAAAAATTCTGGATTCTTAAAAAGGAGATTATATATTTTTCGTTTTTTTAATATAACCTGACATAATAATTAGAATGGACTCATATATATAAATTAGTGTATACAGTCACTACACTTCAGGCAAATCAGCCTATACAAACTCTCAGTGTATATTTCGTACTATTTACAAATATTGGGTTCTAGGCTAAATCCAAAACAAATTATCTATGATGAAAAGTCAAACTTGCTTTATCAAGGCAATAGTAGAGTCAAACTTGCTTTATCAAGGCAATAGTAGAGTCAAACTTGCTTTATCAAGGCAATAGTAGAGTCAATAGCTACCTCTCTTTAAACATTAATCACACCTTCTTCTATCATTTTTCTATTGTCTTTCTATCAGCCTTTATCATATCTCTCTATAACTTCTCTATCAACTTTCCATCGATTTCCACCTCCTTTTTCATCTCCTTTCGCCTCTTTTTCATCACTCTTCACCTCTATTCATCTCTTTTCATCGCTTTCAACACCTTTCACCTCCTTTCTTGCATCTCTCTTCCATCGCTTTCAACACTTTCCATCATCTATTCTTCCTTTTCATCTCTATTCATCGCTTTCCATCACCCTTTTTTATCGCCTTTTTCTTCCTTTTCATCCCTCTGGAGTCTCCTCGAAACCCGTCATCGGGAATTGGATCCCGATCTACTATTATTCTTCAATTTGAAGCTATTCTGGTATAATATCCCCTCCCCTGCCAGCTTTATGCTAAAGTCTGCCATTTGTTCAGGGCGAAAGCTACCGCAAATTTTCGAGGAAATTCTCAGGACTGGTCTCCACCCCCTAATCTCCCCTTCGAGGAGATAAGCTCTTTTTGTATGTATTTAAACTAGCTAGCTAGTTTAGCCTACAGATAAAGGCGCTGTTCTCACTGCTTTTACTGCATATCAGGAAGAAATATTAATTACTTCTAGTATAATGTTATTCTGAGAGCCCATGATCTTTAAACCTTTATATACACTCGGCGAGGTAGTCACCTTGTTAAAAAAATATATAACGCTATAGACCAGTTAGAACATAGCAAAATTGGATAAATAGTTTGCTTCAACTACTACTTGTAGGTTTATTATACTCGTTCCCTTTGGGTTGGCTCGCTCACTAGTCTTCGGTTTTTGTTCAACAGTCATATTGAGTCCATAGAGATGTTAGATATAAACCTATATCAAAATAGTGTAGTTTTCTAGTTTTTCGAATTTATGACGGGAATGAAAAAAAAAAGGTCTGGAAATATCTCGCACCAGCTACTAATGGAAAAAATTGGATGGGGTCCAACTCCGATTTTACAGGATAGCGGCTCATAGAATTGGATCGCCCATTTCTCACCAAATACTCACACAGGGAATGGAGGTTTTTTTTTAAGTTCTACTGTTATTGGTCCACTAAATTTATGACAATAATTGAGGAAAAACTTATGGGCCGTTTTGCCATGCGTCCTTACGTCATCTGTACGGGAAATGCCGCCTCAAAGGACTTAACTCTGGGACTAACATTTGTTGCATATTTCAGGAAGAAGTGGCTGTCCACACAATAGCAAGATCTCATTTTGCTACCAGTGCACTTTGTTGTGCCCTTTCCATGTCGTCTTCTTGTCGAACCCCGATCTTCTAGGGTGTTTCTTTAGTTATTTATCATTTCTTGACGACATTGAATATTTCATGCGCGATCCCGCCCGGCAATCTATAAGTAATATATGAACGTACCACCTCCAGGAGACCATCCCTTGTGTGGCCGAATCACTTTCACCCAACTTATAACGCCGTCCATATCGCGTAATTGAAAATAATATAAAACTCAAAGAATAAGATATCTTATTTCTTAAATCTCCATTGATTTCAATTGGCTCAACATAAGTTTTATCCATTATATCTTAGTACACTGGCGTGACATGCTTCACTTCTCCTAGTTCTTTGCAGGCTTGGTTACTCCCAATGAAAGCCACTTCAGGCGTCAATCCCATGCTAGACTCATCATGCATGACTTCAAATTTGAGAGGTTATTGGATTGAATATTTTGCAGTGGCATCTGCTTCCACTGAAAGCACTTAAAACAAAAAATTGCCTCTTGTCTTGTTTAAATAGCTGCTTTACCCCCATATACCTGTGTAAATATTATCTTTGGCCTTATCAATTCTTGAAATTTTGCCTCACGAATATCCTGAGAATCAAAGTTCTTCTTACTACAGTAAACTAACACTATAATTGTTCACTAGAGTTATCTGCGTTGAGTGGTTAATCTTTGCATCTAATTCTCCACTCTAACTCCAGGATTTTTATCTACTCGCGCTGTGTTCAAACCTTTCAAACAGTTGTCCAAATCCCCAAAGATAATTTTGCTAATTTTCGATAATTATTGGAATTCTCATTAAACGGAATAACCACACCTTTTGATATAGATACACATCCAGCTATCAGGATATAGCTTACAGTCTATCTTTCTTTACTTTATAACGGTTCAGAATTATGAAGAGAAAAAAAAGGCTAAACATATGACTGGCAAAATTTTCCATGGAATCTCATCATGCCTTCTGCTGACAATTATTTACTGTAATTAAATGCTATCGAGATGTTTTTATTTGTCCTCATTCAAGAAAAAAATGTTTCAGAAAAAAATAGAATCGTTTGAAATTTCACCTAAGAAATTTTTGTGGAGAAAAAAATTGCACATTTATAATACTTCAAGGTGACCTTCTCATGCCAGTGTATACAGGATATTTAGAATTCAAGAGAAAAAATTTTCTAGGACTTTTTAATCTTATACATAGCTGGAAGTAATATGAATCGAAAATCGGTATCGGCGGACTCGTCCTACCAGCTGCCATCTTGGAAATTTGTCGCGATTGGATTGTCGCGTAAATATTTATATTGAATTTTGTGTCAGAAAAAAGGAATGGAAGGGCGGTAAAATTCACACTCGAAGGATTATATTAAAAAGGAAAAACAATTTGGGATATCGTGATACTGATATGCAAAATGTTTGTAATAAAAATGTTGCAATGATCTAAATATATAATTAGATATTATGCGGATTTTACTCACAAATGTCAAAAGAAAATGAAGGCCCAGTAATTAATATGCATTCAGTTGTCCTATTTTACAACCTAAATATCTCAAAAGGAAAACGAACAGAGAGGCAACGAAATTAAACACTCGTTCTAAGAAGGTACACACTTTCGCGTTAACAAAAATAAAAAAAATTGAAATAATAAGTGGATTATTAAAAAAATGAAATAAATAAAATCCTGTGGATAGGTAGACGTTAAATGGATATTATTATTAATCTAAAATACATGATATGCAAAATATTTATAATAAAAACCTTTTTAAAAATGCTACAATTTATCTAAAATGCCTATAATTTAGATAGTATTGTTAGGTCGGATTTAGGACGTGTCAAAATACGTTGTACTTTTGACTAACAAATATCCCATTCTAACGTATTTCAAGGTTTTACGATTATACTAGATTATTACTAAACTCACCAAAAACACGCCACGGCAAACACACAAACAAAAAAAATACAGAATACGATTAATATAAACACTTAAATATAAAGAATGGAGAATTTCATTCAAATCCTATGTTAACATACTTTCAAGTTTAGAAATTTATATAGTACATCAAAGTCCATCTATGTGAAGTCCAACCCCCCATATCACAACATGGTACCGAGGGCAAACCTCAAAGTGGATTAACGGAAAGAAAAATCTTAATACAACAATATTGTTGGGTCAATTTCTATCGTGGTGAAATGTACAATCATCACCTCTACGAACTGAATGACATACACCTCATTCTAATACGCTCCAAGAGGATTTACAATTATGTTAGACCATTGTTAACCTGACCAAATTGGAAAAACACGCCAAGGCAAACACAAAAACAAAAATATATATTCGCTTAATATAAACACTTAAATATAAAGAATGAAGGATTCATTCAGACCATGTATGGGCATATTTCTAAGCCTAGAAAATTTGTATGACACACGCGAACATTGGTACAATTCTCAATGGGATGAGTATAAACCACCACACATCTAAATTTAAACAATATATATATGCATACACAATAAAATTAAGGGAATGAAATTGACTTGAATGTTAACACAAGTTATATGATATATATATATGAGCATATGTAATTGTTTATTGGTAGAATTGACCATGGAAATACCATTGTATGTCTAGTCTGGTATAAAACACAAAAAAATACAAATTGATAAAAAGGAAATATATATGAGAGAGAGAGAGAAATTTTATTATATCTAAAAATTATGTATATTATGAGACAAAAGGGAGATTATATAAAAGACGAAAGGTCCTTTCTTTGTAAGCAAAAACCCCTACTTCAAATTCCACTGATGTATAAAAACTATAATAACCAAATTTTTTATTTGGAATATACTATACATAGCGGGAATCATGATTTAAAAAAAATAACTCAGCACATCATGCCAAAAATTAAGAAGAAATAGACAACAAAACTTGTTATCTACAATAAGAAACCCTACTATTTGTAATCAGGACTTTTGACCCACGCAAACAAATTTAAAATATTGTTATCTTACCATTTATACTTCTCTCCTCACCACGATTCCCTGCTTGGTCCTTGGCCCATCTCTTTCGACCCGCTTCGGCTACTCGATTCCAACTGACAAATTTCAAATATCGCGTGACCAAAGAGAATTTTTTTACCTCTTTTACAGAGTAAAATATATATATATATATTTATTTCGTTGAATGAATTCGTAAATTAAGATTAAAATTATTCTTTGGAATAAAATTAATTTTAAATTAATAATAAAAAATAATAAACTATATCAGGTCGATTCCCTGAAATTTTAATTTAGTATTTCTTCTTAAAATTTTATTGTTATCTTTGAAATACCTAATCTATCTAGAGTATATATTTAATTTATTTACTCTATGTATTTAAATTTCAATGTGGTAATAAAAAGAAATTTAGACCTTTCACCATGTATATAAAGGAAGGGATTGGTTATAATACATATAATTACATATGTACATTGTGCACCTGCAGTGGGCCTCGGAAAACAAGAAGCCCAGAGCTTGTCCGGGTCCTCCATCTTACTGCAGTGGGCCTCGGAATACAAGAAGCCCAGAGCTTGTCCAGGTCCTCCATCTTACTGCAGCGGGCCTCGGATACAAGAAGCCCAGAGCTTGTCCAGGTCCTCCATATTTTGTACACCTACTGCAGCGGGCCTCGGAATACAAGAAGCCCAGAGCTTGTCCAGGTCCTCCATCTTACTGCAGCGGGCCTCGGAATACAAGAAGCCCAGAGCTTGTCCAGGTCCTCCATCTTACTGCAGCGGGCCTCGGAATACAAGAAGCCCAGAGCTTGTCCAGGTCCTCCATATTTTGTACACCTTACTGCAGCGGGCCTCGGAATACAAGAAGCCCAGACTTTGTCCAGGTCCTCCATCTTACTGCAGCGGGCCTCGGAATACAAGAAGCCCAGAGCTTGTCCAGGTCCTCCATCTGGACAGCAAACACTTCGACAAGACACTGTACATATATGATGTAATATGTTTACATCGTTGGGTTCGTTTTGTGAAAAATGTGAAAAAATTGCAAGTGTTGAAGACAACAAAAAAAATAAATGGGCATAAGTTAGATTAAACTTCTAAATATCCAGGAGGAAGTAGGGTTGAAAATCGGTATTATCATAGAACCCGTGATACGCAAATTTTTTTGTGATAAATAGATAAATAAGCAAGAGATAAATTGTGATATAGGTAGCTGAAAATATGAAATAAAAAAATTTAAAGATGATAAACGAATTACAAATATAATATTCAATAGCTCATCAAAATTTAAATTGTTATTTTTGAAGGCGTTTGCATTTCATAACCAAGAGAATGGACTAAATATGGAGATTGTCCCTAGGTATATCAAATCCGCCCAATATTTGCTTTAAAAAAAGTAAACGATAAATATGCATGTCTAAAAACGAAAGGAAATTAAATCAAAATGATGCATACTCATTAAAAGCCAGCAAAATATAAATAAATACTGCTGTATCACCTAATGATTAGAATGGGCATGACTTTTGAAATATTTTACTAAGTATTACTTGGGTAAAACCCGGGCGAAGCCGGGTACGTCCGCTAGTAATATATAGTTTTAATAATTGATTTATATATTTTTTAAAATAGCCTATCGTCTTCCCCGTATTTTTTTACCTATGTATGGAAATTTTGGTTTGAATTAGTGAACTACTGCGAATTTGTATACCGGACATACAAACAAACAAACATACAAACATTCATTTTTATATATATAGAAGATATAATATAAATGAGTTTTAAAAATTGTTTAAAAAAATGCATCGGCCGGGAATCGAACCCTGGCCGCCCGCGTGGCAGGCGAGCATTCTACCACTGAACCACCGATGCTTTAAAAAATGGCCATATTTAGGTATTCATTCCATTCCGGATTAGTCCGCGTAAAAAAAAGTTCTTCAAATGAAAAAAAGAAATAGCCAAAAATACTAATCAAAATGCAGCCGAAAATTTTCCTCAGGTTTATAAAAAGCGACATGCAAAATTTGGTACCAATTGGTTCAGTAGTTTTTGAGTTTATCGCGAAACAGACAGACAGACAGAAATTGACTTTTATATATATAGAGATAATGTATTCCAAAAAGAATAAAATCAAATCTATTTTAGAAAGGCGAAAGCTTCTTGATAGACCAATAAATGTATTCCAAAAAGAATAAAATCAAATCTATTTAGAAAGGCGAAAGCTTCTTGATAGACCAATAAATTATAAAATGCAGTAAGTGGGCTACATGCCAAATAACAATTTGATTACCAACAAAGTATTACAAACGGCCCGAAAAAAAATGTTCATTAAGTGTGATAATTGAAATCTTTACTAATTACGCTAAGCAAAAATTAAAAAATTAATATAACTAATTACATCTACCAATTTATAGTATATAACTAAAAGGAAATTAAGGTAAATATTATACTGATTGGATAGATTTACTAAGAAGGTTACGAAAATAAAATGCAAGTTAAACCTTTTACAAAGTTTTTTGTATATTGCATGCATGCGTCCTTTCTAGCATCGGCATAGCTGAAATAAATATTGAAATTAATAAAATATCTTCTATATATATAAAAATGAATGTTTGTATGTTTGTCTGTTGGTTGGTTTGTATGTCCGGTATACAAATTCGCAGTAGTTCACTAATTCAAACCAAAATTTCCATACATAGGTAAAAAATAACGAGGATGACGATAGGCTATTTTAAAAAATATATAAATCAATTATTAAAACTATATATTCAAATTATTCTAAATAGCTCATCTAGAACGCGGTGGATCTGATGGCGGGGCGCGCCCATTGGCCGCCTGCGACACGTGGCTTCCCTGTGCGCGCGCATGCGCCGGGAAGCCACTCTCTCGCCGGCAGCCGACGGGAGCAGTCGCTTGCTCACCGGGAGTCAACGGGCGCAGACATTTACTCGCTGGCCGCCAACGGGCACATGTTTAATGTGTTTGAATAATACATTTAATCATGTAAACCCGGGCGATGCCGGGCAACCCTAGGAAGCAAGATGTATACAAGGTGTAGACAAGATGAAGATCTAGATGAAGATTAAAACGTTTTTAAAATATATTCGCACTCGGGTAAAACCCGGGCGTTGCCCGGGCCATTCGTCTAGTATCATATAATTTAGTAAGACTTAATCGAGTTATTATTGACTATATAAAAAAAGAGTTGAAAAATAAAGAAAAAAGCATCTCTCCACAAAGCACAAGGCCTGTAGGAACCTAAGAGAGACCCACCTTGTCGGTTTGGAGACTCAGTATCGACTGATTTCATTAGCTCTCAGAACTCCCGCCTAGAGTATTCACATCTGGCCAAGTTATTTTCAGGGATTCCCCCTGCTTGGGTTGTTTTTCCTTCTACAGATGTATGCTATTCCCCAAGGTGTGTGTGTGAGAATAGCCTTAACTGTCAATCAAAGTGTCTCTTGGGAAGCTAAATTTAATCCAGGTTGGGAAAAACAAAAGACGTGGAAAACTTTGAAAATATGACTTGAAGTTAAGAAAATATATATGTTAGAGTCAAATTATATATTATGTGTTTTTGGATGAAATGTACTTAATAATACATTTTAACTTATTTCCGGGTTTCTAATAAAAAGTTTAAAACATATTTCATGCGATAACTAGAATTAGGATTAAACAAGGCACAAGAGATTATTTCTAGGAAACCTTATTCAATGCGAAATATTGTGTGCAGTTTTATGGGACTAATCAATACATATCAAAGTTATTCCTGGGTTTCTAATAAAAGTTTTAAAACATACTTCATGCGACAATTAAAATTAAGATGGAACGAGGGGCGTAGGAGATTATTTTCCAATAAAATAAATTATGTGAATATTTTTTTTTAAGTTAAGAAAACTTGAAGTTAAGAAAGAAATACGTTAGAGTCAAATTATATATTATTACACATTTTTGGACGAAAAGAACTTGGTATTACATATTAAATAATTCCTGGGTTTCAGTAGAGCATGTAGACATCTTCTCAGAATCGCAAGCTTTACTTCTCACAAACATTTATTAAAATATGTGCATATAATGTAATCTTATCAGTTTTGTGATTTTCGGGAAATTTTAATGCACCACGTTGGGCATCCAATGTTAGCTCAGTTATTATGATGTCGAAATATGTTATACTTTCGCGAATAATATACACTGCGTGACATTGAAAATGGAACACCAAGAAATAGTGGCCAGAAAATTATGCAAATTTCAGGGTAGACGCGCCTAACCGAGTTATGCAAATGATGTAAAATGCGCAGCTCTCGTGCGCACATGGAGTAAGATATAAGGGAAGGAACTTGCAGAAAGGACAGTATTCGTGTCGTTATTTCTTCAAGGAAAAAAAATCATTGTATACATTTTGTTCTTGTGTCAAAAGACACGTGTAATAACAGAGAATGCAAGGTCATCGTAAACGGAGGCAGTTCAAGCAGACAGACGCTTTTACGAGGGGCATGGTGATCGGACTGAAAGGGGCAGGTTGGTCCATACGTCAAATCGCAGCTGATACACACCTTGGTGCGTCCACGGTGCACCGACTGTGGAGAAGATGGTTGGAACAAGGAAATGTGGCAATTTATAGGAATGTCGGTGCAACCAGAGTGACGTCAGCACGTGTGGATCGGCGGATCCTTCGACGAGCAGTGGCGGCCCCACAAGCCACTTGTACCGCCATCCTGCAACATGTGCAAGACACCCTAGATCATTCCATCTCGACCAGAACCATTTCCCGTCGATTGGTTGCTAATGGCTTGCACTCATGCCGTCCGCTAAGAAGACTGCCATTGACCCCACCGAATAGGCGCCAACGTTTGGAATGGTGCCGGGCTAGATCGACGTGGATGACGGAATGGCACAGGGTCGTGTTCTCAGATGAGTCGCGTTTCTGCTTGTCCAGTGATAGTCGCCGTGTACGCGTGTGGCGTCGACGTGGAGAAAGGTCCAATCCGGCAGCAATTGTGGAACGCCCCACCGTGCGACAACGTGGAATCATGGTTTGGGGCGCAATCGCGTATGATTCCAGGTCACCTTTACTTCGCATTCAGGGCACTATGACGGCCCAACGATACGTTGATGATGTGCTGCGACCGGTGACACTCCCCTACCTTCAGGGGGTACCCAATGCCCTTTATCAGCAGGATAACGCCCGACCGCACACTGCTCGCATTAGCCAACAAGCTCTGCAAGATGTACAGATGCTTCCCTGGCCACCGTACTCTCCTGATCTCTCACCAATCGAGCACGTCTGGGACATCATTGGACGCCGTTTGCATGCCTTGCCATAGCCGCGTTCAGAAGACGAACTGTGGCAAATGGTTGAGAGGGAATGGAGAGCCATCCCTCAGGACGCCATCCGTACTCTGATTGACTCTCTACCTAGACGTGTTGCTGCGTGCATCGCCGTCCGCGGTGGTCCTACTTGCTACTAAGACGACGCCGTTCTCGCTCTGGATTATGACTATCATTTTGAAATAAAGATCACTTATTGTTCGTCCCTGTCTCTCTCTGTCTGCCAAGTTTCATCACTTTCTGGCCACTATTTCTTGGTGTTCCATTTTCAATGTCACGCGCAGTGTATATTCAATTACAATGTATTTCAAAGAATTTATCGATTATATTAAATTACTGATAAATTGACAAAAACACACCAAGGCAAACACACACAAACAATATACAATTAATATATTCATAACGCTTGAATAAAAAGAATGAAGAATTTCATTCAAACCATATGTAAACATATTTCAAGTTTAGAAATTCATACAATATACTAACGTGCATTCATATAAATTATAACTCCCCATATTAGCTCAGCTATTATGATGTCGAAATATGTTATACTTTCGAATAACATATATTCTATTTCAATGCATTTCAAAGGATTTATCGATTATATTAAATTACTGATAAACTGACAAAAACACACTAAGGCAAACACACACAAACAATATACGATTAATATATTTAGAAACACTCGAATAAAAAGAATGAAGAATTTCATTCAAACCATATGTAAACATATTTCAAGTTTAGAAATTCATACAATATACTAACGTCCATTCATATGAATTATAACTCCCCATATTAGCTCAGTTATTATGATGTCGAAATGTGTTACACTTTCGAACAATATATATTCTAATTCAATACACTTCAAATGATTTATCGATTATATTAAATTATCGATAGAATAACAAAACACATTCAATTACAAGTACACGATAACACAAACGTTGGCTCATTTTCCAATATGACGAGGTATAAAACCACTACACATACAAATTTGAACAATATATGCATACATAATAAAATTTTTAAAAAAGCTGAAGTTAAGAAAACTTGAAGTTAAGAAAGAAATACTTTGAGTCAAATTATATATTATTACACATTTTGGACGAAAAGAACTTGGTATTACATATTAAATAATTCCAGGGTTTCAGTAGAGCATGTAGACATCTTCTCAGAATCGCAAGCTTTACTTCTCACAAACTAGTAGGGCTATCTATGAAAGTGCCATTGGATGAATATATATATATTTTTTGTATTATCAGAATATTCAACTCCTTTTCCTTTTTTTGTATAAAATAGAATTTCCATTCATATGTGTATGTCTAGTCTGGTATAAACACAATGGATACAAACTGATGAAAAACATGTGAGATTTTATTATATCAATTTTTTTTTATATCATGAGACAAAAAGGGAGATAGAGTAAGAGTGAAAGGTTTTCATTCTATGCAAACAAATTCTTTGCTTCTAATCTCGTCGATGTATATAAAATAACAAAGAATTTATTTCGAATATGCTATATAGTGGAGACCTTAACTTTACAAAAATTGGCTTAATGCATTATACCAAAGAAATTTAAAGAAAAACTTACTAAATGCGATATAAAAAATGTTCTATTCTATAAGCGGGCTTTTAGCCCACATGAACTAAATCTAGTAGAATAGTCTACTTACCATTTAGTTTTATACTTACATTTCTTTCAAGATTCAAACGTTAGATTCTTATTGTCCTCCGTCCCCAAATGTAACTTGTTTTTCACCGCTCGGCCCTGACTCTAACTAACTTTTTTTCAAAAATTTTTTCCGCCTGACCAAAGAGATTTTTATCTCTTTTACAGAGTGAGAAAATATTTTTATTTCGTAGAATATATTCGAAAATAAAATTAAAAAATTATTCTTTGGAAATAAAATAATTTAAATTAATAATTAAAATAAAAATGTATAGAGACGATTCTTCGGAAAATATTTAATGTAGTATTCCCTTTTATAATTCTATTATTATCTTTGAAATAGTTAATTATCTAAAATATATATTTAATTATTAAATATTTTTATTGAAAATTCAACGTGATAATCAAAAAGAAATTCTTGTGTGCTGAATTTAACCTTTCACTATATATACAAGGGAAGGGGATGAGTTATTGTACATATAAATTTATTTAGTGTACCTATTTACATATGTACACCATTACTGCTGTGGGTCTCGGAGTACAAGAAGTCCAGAGCTTGTCCAGGTTCTCCATCTGGACAACAAAGACTTCGGCAAGGCACTGTAAATATATGATGTAATATGTTTACATCATTGTTGGGTTCGTTTGGTGAAAAATGGCCCAACAGGAGCATGTAATAGGGACTCTCATTTAACGCAAAGTGCACGGCACTATTGTACGCAGCAACCCGCACAGAGGTTGCCTTCCCAATTCCTGCTATTGGCATAGTAACGCAGAATAGAACAAATAGTATCATTTACTCTATCAACAATCGAGTTGCAGGTAGGACGATAAGAAGTTGTGGATAGCTTTATAAACAATTTATAACTTACATATCTCTCTTAACAGACCTAAATCAAACGAAAGCTTCAAAGTCAAATAAAATTTCTCTACAAGTCCCAAATGTGTTCACTATCTTATTGACAAACTCGAACGCAGCAGTCTCTGCAGTACAATCCCTGACCTCCGTACCTGGTGAAAGCATCGATCCACACTAGCAGGTTTTCATGCTATTCCTGTTTCTGGAAAGGTAAGAGAGGAACTACTTGTATAATTTTCTAAAGGGTAGTTAGAGGATTGAATGGGCATATTAGAAGCCTTCATGAGCCCACCATTATTTTCGGCGCGCACTGAACATGTATTCAGGTACCTCCGCACATTAGACATGACCCCCTTTCAAAACTAATGCTTAAGACCGCGTATATAGTGTTTTTCTGCCGAATTTGGAAAACAATTGCGTCCTTTAAGAAACGGAATAGCACAAAAGGAAATATTGACATCTCAGAGTGGGAATCCTTCTATCAGGGTTTATTGTCGCCTCCTCAAAGAATTGTGGCTGATATACCTACTCTACTAATTCCTATTGACTCCGAGCTGGACGCCGAAATTTCACTTTTGGAAATTGCGAGGGAAATGGCTAGCTTAAAAAATAATAAAGCAGCGGGTTACGATAGTATACCAAATGAAGCTATCAAAGCCCTACCTGAGAATAGTTTAATTCTTTTATCTAACTTATTCAATAAAATATTAACTAAATCCCAAGTTCCTTCACAGTGGTCAAAAACCATCATCCAACCAATATTCAAAAATGGTGATCCGAATACACCATCAAATTATAGGGGCATTGCCCTTATAAGCAACTTGTCAAAACTTTTTACATCCATATTAAAAAATATAGACTAAGTAATTGGATTGAGAATAGAAAACTCATAGCAGAAAACCAAGCAGATTCAGAAGGGGCTACTCGTGCCAAGACCATATCTTCACGCTTACATCACTAATCCAAATGACACTAAACCGCAAAAGGAGGAAACTTTACGCATTCTTTGCTGATCTTAAAAAAGCGTTTGATACAGTTCCACATCTACTATTATGGAGAAAGCTTGCGCTTGTTGGTTTAAGTGGGCGCGCGATTTATCAAACTCATACAGAACTACTATGCTCAAATGATGGCAGCGGTCAGATGGAACAGCTCTTTTACAGAATTTATCAAAATACAATCAGGTGTTCTTCAGGGTGAACCTCTTTCACCGTATTTATTTATTATTTTCATTAACGATCTGGTTGCTACGCTGGATGATTCTGACCTGCCAGGTATATACTTACCGGGCCATGGAACTATACACCTCCTCCTGTTCGCGGATGATATAGTCCTCTTTGGTGAATCCAAGATAAATCTCCAAATAAAGATTAATTTAATAAAAATATATTTTGAGGAAAATGGTTTAACTCTGAACCAATCCAAGTCTGAAATCGTAGTGTTTCGAAATGGAAGCCGCTTGGCCAGATCTGACGTTTGGTTTTGGGGCCAACAACCCTTGACAGTATCTTCAAAATATACGTACCTTGGCTACCCCTTAACTACCAAGAATACAACTGCTTACGTGGCGGCAGCACTTTAAAAGCAAAGCATTGGTTGCTACAAACGCAGTATGGAGAATATTATCTAAGTCAAGAACCAAATCGTTCGGAGCAGTGATGAAACTACTTGATTCCATAGTTTTATCCACGTTGTTATACTCGGCCCCACTGTGGGCGACGAATCAGATAAAAGTTGTAAACCAGATCCAGGATATTTTCCTACGACGATTTCTTGACCTTCCCAAATATACTCCGGGCTACATCTTACGAACAGAAACCGGAAGGATGTCCCTCGAATTAAACATTACGAAATTGATTCTGAAGTTCTGGATACGGATTTTAAAAATGGACAGGACAAGATTACCCTATGTTTGCTTGTCCCAGCTCTGAAAAGTTACAATTGTGGGAAAAGCGGGGAACAACTTTATTCATAACCTGAATAGCATCATTGACTCTAGGGGTTTTTCTTTTCTTAAGAACTGTGAATATTATATGGTTGTGCGAGGAGAAATGCCTAGAATTATTCAAACCACAGTGGACCAGCTACTCCAATTTGACCGAGCTAAGATACAAAACTCAACTCATTTTATTCACTATCAATCTCTAAGTAGCTCCTTCACGACGGAGGACTACTTGCTATCAAACCTCCCTTTAAAAATTAAACGATTTATATTCCGTCAAAGGATTCTATGGCTACTTTTCCGCGAGGATATCACGGGATTTTGGAACAGCGACCCTTTAAATTGCTACTTCTGCAATGTTGACATCCAAGACAATTTGGTTCACTATCTATTCCATTGCCCATTCCTACATGAAAAGAGACAGGAAATTCGCGAAATTTCGGGGCCAACTCACTACAATGAACAACATGTATATAAAATCTTCACTAATCTCCTGCTGGATAAAACATTTGTTTACAAATATTTTAAATATTACAAGGCGATTGATAAAATGAGAGAAGTTCTCAACTCCACAGACAACGGCTGATTGCTCCCCCCCCTCTAAATTGCTTTTCCTCCTCACTCATGTACATATATAACTTTTTAGGGGAATCCCCTTGTAAGACAATAGTGTCTTAATAAAGGTTTTTGTTGTTGTTGTTGTTGTATATAGTGTTTTCTCTATTGAAAGGTGCCCACCTATGGGACTGTCATTGCACCTTTCCAAAATGGTATCACGGAGAGCTGGAGGTATTACGATTTTCTTTACCATTATTTCCTTACCTGTGGGCCTACTGTCTGAACTGACCTTGACTAGATACAGGATATACTAGTTTAAAAATACGTGCCATCACTCTCTTCTACCTTACTGACGGTGTTCAAAACCTTCTTGTAGAAGCCTTTCCATACAGGGCAATTCAGAATGGACTTATCTTAGTTGGGAATGGCACTGACTCCTTCATAGAAATTGACTCCCGCAACCTCGGTATTATAGGTTTCTTGGAATAACCAGTCAGCCATTGCTACTCCTTCTCTTTTACTTGGCAAAAGGCTAACTCCCTGTCCTGTAGCATCAAGGGTCATTTCAGGAGCCTGCGATTTTTATTTTTCCAGTGACTTAAGATATTTCAATGGTTTTTAAGCACAATATATATTTCCACCTGCTGACCATAGATGTAGAAGTCAGCTGCTCAATTGCCAGGCATTCTTTTTTTATGGTGTTGTAGTTTAACTAGGCACCACTGAACTTATGGCTGTGTTGGGGCACGTTTTTGTAACCATACCCCAACAGAAGGCGTATGTATAATCAAATCAAATGGATACATGGCTTCCCTCCCACATAGACTTACAGACCATTTTTTTTTTGCCCAGAAACTTAGACACTTGGTGACACCAGACTTCCATGCCGAAAGCTGATGCCTGGTAAAGAAGAAGACATCCAGAGACATCCGAGCTGGAAACTGTTGTTTCATATGTACATATATTCCCCTCACCAAAAATTTAGGTAAAGGTGACCAGAAAAAAAAAAAGAGAAAAATGGAGAAGGAAGATCTCTAAAGACTGAAACTTATAAAATATCCTTCCAGAGAAAGGAAAGCATCACATTACAGTCCAGGTAAAAAGGGCCTGGGTCAATTTTAGCCAAGACGGGGGGGCGATATATATACCATCCCGAGAAAAAGGGAGGATTGTATTTCAACCCATGTGGAAAGGGGGGGGGCCTGGGGTCTGAAATTTTACACTATCGCCGCAGTTGTTGCTCTCTTTAGATTTTTTTTGTTTTGGTAATACTATAGGTTCTATTTTGATGAGGCCTGGGGCGTCTATGAAATTGATACTGGAGCGTTGGCCATTTTGATTGGTGTTTTTTTCGGCGAATGAAAATGGAGAGAGAGATGAATAAAAGAAGGTTCTTTGCCAAAAGGCAGGATTCGATCGGAGTCGCTCAGTGAGAAGGACGATTTTTAGACGGGCCTGAGACGTAGAGGAGACCAGACCTTGCCGCCGCTTTCGAGAGAAGGTAAGCCCCTCGCCATTATGGTTTAGCCCCCCCCCCCCTTTTTTTTATTTTTCGAACAGAAGTTAATCTATTTAGATTCTGAATGGGCCCTAAAGGGCTTTAAGTGACTTAAAAGGAGTGTTAGGGTTCGTATATTTTGTCCCGCTAGAATAGATGGAGATCTAGGTTTCCCCCCCTTTTTGTGTAGTAGCCAACCTAGATTTCGCATGGGCCTTAAAGGGCTATAAAGTAACTTCAGGTCACCTCTATCTAAATTTTACTATGTAAATAGCATATCTCGTCAGTATAGACATGTTCCCAAATTTTAAGATATTTTAAATAAATATCTAGAGAAATTTTCTTGTTTCCTCTGTTACCTATTTCATACATAATTTGCCTTATGGTGCTATTCCCACTGTTTAAATGAAATGTTGTATGTTTCTTACCTATTTGAAGGGAATGTTACTAATAATCAAGTCTCCCATAAATTACCGGCCACATACATTGCCGCGAGTGTCTGTGTTTCAGTGTTTTATAGATTGCCCAATTTAATAACGATTTCATGGGTTGTCTGATGAAATTGTATAATAGTGTCGCGGCTGTTTCCATCTTTAGACCATTGTTCTGACAATATTATATGCTCGATCCTTGCTTTAGCTCAACTCTTAATCAATTACAGAGTTTTTCCCCCCTTTTTTTTCTATTTATTTTATTTATCCTGTTTGCACGAATTGCATTACATGTGATGATGTAAAGACATATGCCGATAGTGCATCACTGACAGCTGTGCTGCTATTATACAACATTAAGGTCTTGCTGCGGGTTATATACATGGGGTTGTTGGCCTAAATTGCTATATATATATATACTTAAGTAAGGAAACTTTAATAAGTCACATCGTGTATTCTCCCTTTCCAATTATCCAAACCGGGAACCCATCAATGTCGCCCGCCGCGGGGCTCGAATTTAGTATATGTTTCTTCCCCTATACTTTAGAAATATATACCTAATGAAAAGCCATACTATTTTTAAGTATTGGTGAAGTAGTCCACGCATCCTGAGATTAACAGTCTATTATAAATCGTGAATTTTAATTTATGCTTTCCGTTTCACTGGCATTTTATCAGGCAATGAAAGTTATGTTGAGGCGGTGTATACCGCATCTCTCGCCGCTGTCTTTTACGATTCACATTGTTTGTGGCAAAACCTTAATATTATCATTGATTTCTGATATCAAAGTAAAACGTCTATGGGGCTATTTTCTATTAATGCTATTGTGTTTTCTGAATAATAGAAAATCAATTATAAGCCTTTGATATTTGCTGTTTATGTTATTGTAATGTATTCTAGGTTCTCCTAATGCGAAAGTGTGACATGTTCCTTTGCAGTATTGGAAAATTAGAGACCTATTGTCTTGATTAATAACGTTGCGTCTATGTTCATATAATCTATTGCTGACTCTCCTTCCTGTCTCCCCTGCGTATTTGGCTTGGCAGCTGTATACACTCTGACAAGGGAAGGTTATCTTAAATTGATAAATGTGCAATTTTTTTTGCCTTAAGTAGAGATTTCCAAGATTCTATTTCTGAAACATTTTTTTTTTGGATGAGGACAAATAAAACCATCTTGATAGTATTAAATCTGCAGTATACATTTGCCAGCAGAAGGCATGATGAGATTACATGAAATTTAAACCAGTTATATGTTTAGTATGTTCCTTCAGTTGTAATTTGACACCGTCTTGAAATAATGAAATTGGACGGTGCGCTATATCTTGATGCTGGATATTTCTGTGTCAGAAAGGTGTAGTTATTCTGTTTAATGAGAATTCCAATAATTATCGAAATTTAGCAGATTATCATTGGGGATTTGAACAACTGTCTTGAAAATTTTTGAACAGCCTGAGTAGATAAAGGAATCCTGGAGTTAGAGTGGAGAATTAGTAGTACAGACTGACCACTCGACGCAGATAACTCTAGGGAACAATTATTGTGTTAATCCGCCGTAGACAAGAAGAACATTGATTCTCAGGATACTCGATAGGCAGAATTTTGAGAATTGATAAGGTCATGGTTAAAGTTTACACAGGCATGTGGGAGTAAAGACAGTGATTTAAAGAGGCAGCCTTGTGTCTTAAATACTTTCAATGGAAGCAGATGCCACTGCAAATATTCAGGTCTAATAATTTCCAAATTTGAAGTCATGCATGACGGGTTAGCACGGGATTGACGCCTGGACGGGCTTTCACTGGGATTAATCGAGCTTGCGAAAGAACTAGAAGAAGTGTGACATGTCACGCCACTGTACTAAGATAATAATTGAGAAGATTTATGTTGAGCCAACTGAAATTAGTAAAGAATTAAGAGATTAAGGTCTTATTCTTTGAGTTTTACATTAATTTCAATTACGCGATATGGACGGCGTTATAAGTTGGGTGGAAATGGTTCGGCCGCAATGGGATGGTCTCCTGGAGATGGTACGATCAAATAATACTTATTGAATGCCGGGCGGGATCGCATAAAGCATTAAACGATATCAAGAAATGCTTAAAGAAACACCCTAGAAGATTGGGGATCGACAAAATGACGACATGGAAAATGCTCAACATTGTACATTGGCAGCAAAATGATATCTTGCTATTGTATGGACGACCACTCCTTCCTGAAATGTGCAGCGGATGTTAGTCCCAGAATTAGGTCCTTTGAGGCGACACTTTCCTTTGCAGATGACATAAAGACGCATGACAAAACAGCACATGAGCATTTAAACTAGCTTCAATTCCTGCCATTTATTAATTTAGTTGACCAATAGCTATAGAACCACTGGAGACCTCCATACCTGTGTGAATATTTTAGTGAGAAATGAGCGATTCAATTCTATGAGCCATGAGGTATCCTGTAAGATCGGAGTTGTACCCCATTCAATTTTTTTTAATAGTAGCCAGTGCGAGATATTTCCAGGATTTTTTTTTTCTAACTGTCATATAATTCGAAAACTAGAAAACTACACCATTTTAATACAGTTTACGTTTAGCACCCATGTGGACTCAATATGACCATTGAATGAAAAAATCGAAGACTAATGAGCGAGCCAACCTAAAGAGAACGAGTTTAATAGGCTTACAATCAATAGTTGAAGCAAACTATTCGCACAAATTTGTTATGTTCTCTCTCTAAATGATCTATGACATTATAGGTTTTCTTAACAAGGTAACTACCCCGCCGAGTGTATATGGAGTTATAAAGCTTAAAGGTCATAGGCTGTTGGAATAGAGTAGTTCAAAATTAAGAGTGATAATAGATCGGGATCCAGATCCCGATGACGGGTTTCGAAGAGACTTCAGAGGGATGAAAGAGGTGTTGAAAGTGATGGAAGGGCGATGAAATATGATGAAAAAGGCGTTGAACTGTGTTATAAGGTGATAAATAAGAGATGAAATGTGTTGAAGGCGTTGAAGAGAGATGCGATGGAAGTAAGTTGAAAGGCGTTGAGGATGATGAAGGATGATGAAAGAGTGAGAAAGCGTTGAATGTTGATGAGGAAGAGATAGAAAGATGCAGAAAGATGTTGAAAGAGAAAGAATTGAAAAAAGTTGGATAAAGGGTTTTGTAAATAGTAGATAAAGATTGATGGAAGAAAGTACATTTAATGTATAAAGCGTAGCTGTCGACCGCAATATCGCCTCGATAGAACTATTTCTTTTAAAATAAGACATATTATGCACTGGGGGTTTGTGTAAGCTGATTTACATAAGTTTCGGCAACAATATACACTATTTAATATAGATAGGTCTTTATTAATTACAATATTAGGTTATATATTAAATAGCAAATATGTCTTAGTGTTATGGTGAACTTTGAAGAACTTGCAGTTTTTCTTTTATTTTAAACTATAACGTGTGTTCTAAACTTCCAGTTTTTCCTACTTTATTTTTTTGTTAACAATTTTGTCTTAGTGTCATGGTGAACTTTAAACAGTTTGCAGTTTTTTTTTTTTTCATGTGTTCTAGTGCTAAGTGTTGAAAGGAGCTTTAACACCATGTTTCAGGGTTTGTGTGTTATTTGTCTCAACCTTGTCTTTGTGCAGAATACCGTCTCACAACCTTGTTTTAATATGACACACCGTTTTGAAGAGCTTGTACAACCTGTCAGGATATGATTTAGGAAAATTTTAGTTTCTTTTTATTGTTATGTTACAATTTTATCCAACAATACAACCAGAGCGAACTCAGAAGTAATGAGACGAGGGGAAGTTGACAGAGTTAGTGTGAACAGTTTAACTTTACGCAGGTCTACAAGGGTAAAAAGGCCCACACAGTGTAAATTCTGCTTAGACTGTCGCCTCTAACTAGGATTTTGGAGTGTGTACGGAGAATCAGCTCGATAGAATGAGAAGTTTAGAGATTTCAACCTTTTTTTTTAAACCTTTTTTTTTTTAAAGTAGAACTTCATTAGGATTCCTTTTTTTTTTAATACAAACTATTTCTTGTTAAAACCCGAGTTTCAAAGACCAATGAGAATAATGTATACCATTGTGAATTAACTATTTAGTGTAAATCTGAAATTTTAGTTATTATCAGGAGTAATAGGTGAAGGAAGGTGTAGGAAATCACAACTTAGAGGGGGGCTATGTCTAAAACAACAAACCTAATAGGCATCCTATGGCTTGTGTTGGGTAATTCAGAAACCCTATAATCCCTGGCCTTCAGGTAGTAGCTTTGAAATAGGTTTCTAATGAGGACATGAAAGGTCAATCTTTCAGAGTAAAGTTGTGAAGTGTAGGGACCCTAAGCCAGGGGTAGAAGTTAAGTAGGCCCAGACCGTAGTCGATCCTTGGAAAGCACTTGAGAATGTTAGTGTTGGGTAGTGAATCATAAACCCTATAAATCCATCTTTCAATAGAGTGTTGAGGTCGGGCTACTGCAAAGGGGGCAGACGCACGAGGAAGTAAGAAGAAAGTGACTTCACCCACGGTGGCTAGGGGAATGACTCAATCCGCTTTTATGAGGTGTCACGTTTAATGGTTCTTTATTCGCCCTTATATTTGTGTATGTCTTTATAGAATTGTCGTAAAAAGTCGCTTAGTGTCGAGGCAAGGGCAGTTTTTGAAGTTACAATGATTTTTTTGGTAGGTTAGCTTCCAGATTATTTAGAATTGTTAACCATTTTATTAACAATCATTTATCAAGTATAAAGTATTAGTATATATAGAGTTTGTATGAGGCATTAATTTAAGTTAATAGGGCATTAGTCCCCACTTTGTTTTAATTAGAAACTTTATTTGATTTCACATTTGTCCTGAAAATTTTGTTATTATTAGGATCTATCAATGATGATAATTATAGTACTTTGGCTTGTGTAGCAGCTTTTAACTTTAGTTTGTATGCAAACCATGAATGATGGGGGGGGGGGTGTATGAATGGATTGGTTTAATGAATGTGTAAGAAGGTTAAAAACAATTATACTGTAAAGACCAAAGGTACTTTAGCATAGAATAGGGAACCAATAGGTTCAATTTTAAATTTGATTTCTTTATTTGTTAGGAACGATAGCCTCACAGGGCTGTACAACTCTATTGTTAGGAAAGGTATTCGCTCCATTTTGTTAGGTCTCCCCTTTCGGGAGTATAAAATTTTAATTTCTATTACTAGGGTAATCAAGTACTCTTTGTTATTTATATCAACTTGAATTTTAAGAGTCGTAGATAATGATCATATCTCGATTCTCAGACTGGAAGGTTGTGGGAGGTTATGATCAGACCAGAAACCTCACCAAACTTCCCCTCATTAGAGGGAACGAAGAGGTATAGATTGAATTTTATGCAGGATGGGGGATTTGTTTTAGCCATGCCGTATAGCCTGGGGTATAACGGCGCGACCTTGGGTAACCGATCTGACACCGTAGTTTCGACGCTTTTAGCGTGGCTGGAGCGAGGGTGTTCTAGACGGGAGGTCCTGTAAGATTGGCATGTAGGCAGAGATTGCCCAGTTATTCTAGACGAAGTGTTTCCGTCTATTGAATTTTTTTTTGGTACCAGTTTGATCCCCCATAGCTAGCGGAAGTTTCTTCTAATAAAGGATTCGCCCTGCCATACATTTTGTTGGAATGAATTCGAGCATAAGACCGATTCGAGAGACAGAATAAGTAATTATCAGGACCTTCAACGAGTTTAGACTCGTTCCATGTTAGGATAAGATTTTAAAGTATTAGTTAACTATAATGACCGCGAACGAGACACCAGAACGAGCCAATGAGTCAAAGCTTTAGAAGTGTTGTATGGAGGACAGTAGAATTAAGAGCAGTTATACAGGGAGTAGAATCCTGAAGGAATTTGTAAAAGGAACCAAAATTTAAGATTGATAAAATTCAAACTTATAAGATGTAGATTTATAGGATTCAGGTCAATGAATAGAGAGTATATTAGTAGATGAAAGTAATATGAATTTCTTGGAAGGGGGAGGTAGCTGAACTGTACACACCCCAGAGGCAAGGTAAACGGAGCCACAAACAAAATAGTAGAAATTGATTAGTCGCTCTGCCAAAACAGAAAAATTCTCTTCATACGGTTGGCACCCTAGATTTAAATGGACTGTGTAGTTTAATAGAGGTCTGGGCTATGTTCCATTTGACCAAGATTCTAAATGACGTACCCATCTGGGTTGAGAGAGTATTGTAATTTGAGGAATCTAACACACAAGAGAGAACCCACCCTCCAGTAGGATCGGGATAGACGAATATTACCCAGTGACCAACTCGTGATTCCAGACTGAATAAGATTGAAAAACTTAACTGAGATACTAAACCTTGAACCTTCAGCGCACAAATATATATAATGTGTTTTCATTTTCTTATTGAATATGTTATTATATTATATCATATATATTATATTATAATCATATGCTATTCATTTCAACAATTTTATTTCCTTTGATATTCATGATATTAGTAATATTTACCGGCCATGTTGCGATTTTTTTTTAACATGTTGTCATGGCTTATTCTTCCCTCAAGGCATGATCTATTTTATCCTTATTGTCTTTTATCCGTCTTACTTGTATAAGTATATATATTTTGTCATCATATATAATTTTGTAGTAGTTTTCTTTATCATCTATCATGGGATGATTTTTATCATATTTAATCACTATCTGCATGATACGTGTTTTCTTCAATATATATATTATACCCATCATATAACATGGAAGGATTCATTTTATCATTACATATTTCGTGCCTTATATAATAATTACTTTCACAATTTGTTTTCTGTAAACTTTTTTTTTATTTAGCAAAAGTCATCATGTCATAGGCTAATCATTATGTATCAAGATATTTCTTTCAGCTAACTATAATTATCCTTTCCTTTGATTGTATATGTATAACTATACCACACGAATGTCTTGATTGGTACTTAAATAAAGATGCTGGCATGTTTTAGGAGTTGGACTAGTCAATTATTTCTAAACGACTTCTTGGCGCCCAAAATTTTATATATAATATGTAATAGGGAAATGCTCTAACTGTATTGTTAGCAGAAAGAAGGTAGCAATGAATCCAGCACCACAAGAGGCAAGGATGGGGTTGAGAGGACTTACCACAAGGAGGGCCTACTCCTCAAGGCCAAAGAAGAAAGTGGAAGGGTGGTATATATACCCATGAATGGTAAGACAGATGACCTTGCTTACTTCCATACATATGATATGACTGTCCCCCATAACCTATGTTGATAACAGTGTGCTGAGAGAATAATAACACATAAAAAAACCCTTTGCCAGGATGCACAATGCCCACTAATGTTCGGAATAATAAACATCTAGAATAGCATACCATCATTTTGATTAGCCTTATCTTCCCTATAGGTTTCGGTACACCTGACTTCACCTAGTAATGGAAAATGCATTTTGCTAAAAATGGGCCTGCTTTCATAGTAACTGATGAAAGGCAGATGAATAATGAATAGCACAAACGCATTTGTCCATTACTTGGCAGGGGGAGGATTGTTGGGGCACGTTTTTGTAACCATACCCCAACAGAAGGCGTATGTATAATCAAATCAAATGGATACATGGCTTCCCTCCCACATAGACTTACAGACCATTTTTTTTTTTGCCCAGAAACTTAGACACTTGGTGACACCAGACTTCCATGCCGAAAGCTGATGCCTGGTAAAGAAGAAGACATCCAGAGACATCCGAGCTGGAAACTGTTGTTTCATATGTACATATATTCCCCTCACCAAAAATTTAGGTAAAGGTGACCAGAAAAAAAAAAGAAAAAAAAAGAGAAAAATGGAGAAGGAAGATCTCTAAAGACTGAAACTTATAAAATATCCTTCCAGAGAAAGGAAAGCATCACATTACAGTCCAGGTAAAAAGGGCCTGGGTCAATTTTAGCCAAGACGGGGGGGCGATATATATACCATCCCGAGAAAAAGGGAGGATTGTATTTCAACCCATGTGGAAAGGGGGGGGGCCTGGGGTCTGAAATTTTACACTATCGCCGCAGTTGTTGCTCTCTTTAGATTTTTTTGTTTTGGTAATACTATAGGTTCTATTTTGATGAGGCCTGGGGCGTCTATGAAATTGATACTGGAGCGTTGGCCATTTTGATTGGTGTTTTTTTCGGCGAATGAAAATGGAGAGAGAGATGAATAAAAGAAGGTTCTTTGCCAAAAGGCAGGATTCGATCGGAGTCGCTCAGTGAGAAGGACGATTTTTAGACGGGCCTGAGACGTAGAGGAGACCAGACCTTGCCGCCGCTTTCGAGAGAAGGTAAGCCCCTCGCCATTATGGTTTAGCCCCCCCCCCCTTTTTTTATTTTTCGAACAGAAGTTAATCTATTTAGATTCTGAATGGGCCCTAAAGGGCTTTAAGTGACTTAAAAGGAGTGTTAGGGTTCGTATATTTTGTCCCGCTAGAATAGATGGAGATCTAGGTTTCCCCCCCTTTTTGTGTAGTAGCCAACCTAGATTTCGCATAGGCCTTAAAGGGCTATAAAGTAACTTCAGGTCACCTCTATCTAAATTTTACTATGTAAATAGCATATCTCGTCAGTATAGACATGTTCCCAAATTTTAAGATATTTTAAATAAATATCTAGAGAAATTTTCTTGTTTCCTCTGTTACCTATTTCATACATAATTTGCCTTATGGTGCTATTCCCACTGTTTAAATGAAATGTTGTATGTTTCTTACCTATTTGAAGGGAATGTTACTAATAATCAAGTCTCCCATAAATTACCGGCCACATACATTGCCGCGAGTGTCTGTGTTTCAGTGTTTTATAGATTGCCCAATTTAATAACGATTTCATGGGTTGTCTGATGAAATTGTATAATAGTGTCGCGGCTGTTTCCATCTTTAGACCATTGTTCTGACAATATTATATGCTCGATCCTTGCTTTAGCTCAACTCTTAATCAATTACAGAGTTTTTCCCCCCTTTTTTTTCTATTTATTTTATTTATCCTGTTTGCACGAATTGCATTACATGTGATGATGTAAAGACATATGCCGATAGTGCATCACTGACAGCTGTGCTGCTATTATACAACATTAAGGTCTTGCTGCGGGTTATATACATGGGGTTGTTGGCCTAAATTGCTATATATATATATACTTAAGTAAGGAAACTTTAATAAGTCACATCGTGTATTCTCCCTTTCCAATTATCCAAACCGGGAACCCATCAGCTGCAGAAACTAATAGGCTGTGGAGTGCCATTCTTCAGTTGTGATAACATACCGCCACATCCTATGTCCATCCTATGGCATCAGCGAATATTAGGCACTTCTTCTATAGTTAGGATGAATGAAAATGGGTGTAGAACTAAGACAATACTTTTTCTTGTCCGCTGACTCGTTCCGCTCATTCCTGGTGACCTTCTTAGTCAACTCATATAAAGGAGCCGCTATTTCTGAGAAACCAGCAAAGAATTTCTTATAGAAACCAACAGCTCCAAGAAAGCGTCTAACGCCTGATACATTTTTAGGAGGCTCATGTCTTTAATTTTTCGATGTTCGCGAAATCGGCGAACAGAAACTCAAAACTAGAGGGTTTGAAAAGAAGAAAATCTCAGAAAAAACAAGAAGATATGAGGCCACCTAAAAACTTACACTAGAAAATGGAAAGCTCTCGCAACTTTTGAGAGACTCTTAGGGACAAAAATGTGCTGGATAGGCATGAGATGGAGAGCGTGGGTCAGGAAGAAACATCCACAGTAAAAAAAGACGATCTACAGCGCCGCCGTGGGTATAAACGACAAGAGGGAAATATTCAAGTTCCTAATGTTATGAAAATGATGACCGAGGATCCAAAATGTGCGCATGGAGAAAATCAAGACAACCGCGATAACATCTCAAACAGTGAGCTATTATTTCCATCATGTGTAGAACCAATGCCCTGTGATAGATGGTTCACTTAACAACAAGAAGAGCCAATGGCTCCAGAACTGATTGAGTGGAAGAGGACTCGAGTTGAATGTAGTGCAACAAACAAGGTGCTGGCTAATCCAGGCATTCCATTTTAGAATAGCTAACAAGATTCTAGTGGTTGGAGACATTCAGGAGTTTAGAAGCCCTCCTGAAGACTGGAGAGTGGGTTTATCTTGTTTAGGGACAAACAGCTCTTTAGGATGAGAATTGTATTACGTAGGCGTTAAAAGAGGCTAAATCTCAATCTGTGAACCAGGGGGCGGATGTACCAATCAGGAACGAAGAAGCACATCTGGCCAGAAATGAAGTCGTGCTCTCTTTGTTGTTGACGTCGGCTGTTGTTCTCTGTATGTGACTTGCTTGTACTTAATAATGCAAGAAGGCAAATAAAGAGGAGTCGCTACCAGAGGATTTTATCGATTCCACGTTCTCATTTGACCTTCTTTGGCACAGCAACCGCGCAACAATACTATAAATTTACATATATTCAAGAGACCTATATGGTAGCATTTTTGTCAGTGTTTGTCTTGGTAAGAAATTTCAGAATTTGATAATATATATGTTTTTAGCTTGTATGATATTTAGTTCAAAAATGAAAAAATGCTGATTATGAGTGATGATAAATGATTTGAGTGTAACTATATCCAGACACAGCGCGTTTTAAAGCCATACAGATAAAAAGAGGTCGGGAAAAACACTCTCTATTTAAAAATATTGTCACAATATCCAAAAGAAAGTTTTTCGCATTGCTGTGGTGGCAAGCAGGGTCAGTTATATCACGTGTGCGCACCCCAAAAATAGCTGAGGAAAGGGCGAACTAACCAATTGAAAAGAAAGAAGCCAGTGTGAAAAAAATCGTTCTCGCTGTTTTTTAAGGGGATGATGCTCTCTGTATGTTACTTGCTTTGTTCTACATGATGCATGAAAATAAAGAGGAGTCGCGCACGGCACTAGCGCGACTAGAGATCCTTACCATCCAATGCACTCATTTGATCACCCTTTACACAACAGCGGCGTAATAATTTATTTTAATAAGTAAGAGAGAATATATAGAGATATAAATTACAATATTATATTTTAAAATTAAATGCTTTCCTTCAAATTATGTTGAAGTCAAAGGAGCTTATATAAAACTACTCCTTGTAGGACTTCTTGGAGCGACGGAATAGAAACAATGTGGTCAAAAGCACTGTAAATTGTTTTCCCTGTTCTTTAAATAATTGTGTATGAGCTGTAGAATTTCTTTTGAGGGTAGTGCGTGGTCAACATTTAAAGTTTTAAAGATACAATTCCTCATAAGTATTATAAGAAAAAATAAAAATAAAATTTTAGTATATATATATTCACAATTAATTATTACTATTAAAAATAAAATCATCAATATTAAAAAAAAAAAAAAATGTTTAAAGATATAAATTGCGAAAACATAAAAACCTCTACGCTGTGGCTAGGTTGCGCTGTTGTATATTTCTTTCGTATAAAAATATCTCTTATTTATATATTTATTATATACCAATAATTCAAAACAATAGCATATTTTATTAGATTTTATTAATATTTTCAATTTCAATTTATTTTATTATATTTTCAAAACGAAAAAGAATGTCTACACCAGCTAGGCGCAGATTAATGAGAGATTTTAAAAGGTATTTATATATAAAAATAGATAAGTAGTATATGTGTGTATTTATATAATGTTTTGATTGACTTTTGATTTGAATATATGAAAATGTCAGTGTAATATTTTGTTTAATTTTGAAACAAAACATATTTAAAAAAAATTATTTTCAAAAGCTGTTGTTATTGTATGACCTAACTATGAATTGGTGCAAATTAATTAGACCATTTTTTTCTTTAATTTTTTCCCACATTGATTTTCATAATATATTCATTTTATGCCTGAGTTGGAGGATAAAATAATTTTTTTTTTTCAAATGACATGCACTCGATTGTTGAAAATTATAACCTTGTGTATTCAATAATAGCAAAAATGTTATCTCTCCATGCCATATCCATTTTTTTTTCTTCAGTTGTAAACAAAACACAGTTGAACCTATAAAAAAGAATAAAATGAGCTGGTCTTAATATTTAGCAAAATTCCTACATGACGATAAAAAATTAAAAAAATCAGCGTTTCATGAAAAATTGAATGTTCTATATAATACAAATAATTTAAAAATTACAAACTATAATATTATAAAGGACTGCGGCGTGTGATTATAAATAATACTTAAAGTTAACCGCATAAGTTTCTTTTCTATGAAAAATCAATATTTATTTCAAAGAGAAATATTGATTTTTCATAGAAAAGAAACTTATGCGGTTAACTTTAAGTATTATTTATAAACTATAATATTAAGTAAAAGATTTGAAGCGTACATATTGAGAAACTATAATATTGTTGTTTAATATGCTCAATTTGGAAACTATTATGTATAATGATAGATTTTCCATGAAAAGTGTGACAGCGGGTTACCAAACTTCGGAAATAAAGTCAAAAGAAAGGTTAAAGTATGTGAATATTTCTAGGGGTGTGCATTGGAAGTTTGATATAACATTAATATATGGTCCCCACATTGTTTACAATCACTGATTTTAATTTTAGAATAGGTGTACTGATGGCAAGTATTCCAAACAAAATTTATAGAAAAAAGAACAAACCTCAAACACACCAACAAGTAATTTACTAAATAAATGGCAACCCTCCAACAAAGGAAAAATCCACAATGCACACAATCCCAATATATAAATCTACTGAACAAAACTACAAATCATCTGCCCTTCCCACCAAATCACAAGCCCAAAGAAATAATATTCAATCTAGAGCTAGGAAATCAATAAGAAAAATCACATATACTCAAGCCCCTAGCAGGGTAAACCAATATGAAACAAACTTTATAAAGTTGGCACTGATAGATTGGTAAATGGGAATGCAGGGAGTGGTGTGCTCATGCAGGACAGCAGTCAGGAACTCTAAGTCACTGACCAATTTGGGAGCTCTGTGTTTAATGCTGAAGCTATCAGCATAGCCCGAGAATACATTGACATGGAGGACCCACATAAACTTCCTCACAGACTCACCCTCAGCTCTACAAGCCATTGTTACACCAGCTCTTGAAGAAAATTGCTCAGAAATTAGACAAACTTCCCAGAGACACACAAATAACCTTCCAGTGGATCCCATCCCACACAGGACTGAAGGGCAACGACACAATTGCAAAATCAGCAGCAATGCCTTTTTTTTTTAAATTTTCCAGTACATGTGGTACAGGCCATGATAATCATAGTGGGTATTTAGCGACTGCTTTTACTGTAAGTTGCACTACATGTCTACACATGTGAAAAGCAGTTTGACTTTGCACTCACAAATGTGCCAGAGCCCTGTTTGGTTACTTGCACTTGCTGGTGGGGTTGGACTTTGGCAAGATTCGGGGGTCACTGGAGCATTTTTTTTAATAAGAAAAAAGTGGCTAATGCTGGATCGAATCCCAGGTCGTAGCAGTCAAAAACCAATGGTTTAGATCACCCTTCCACCGACCCCCAGCAATGCCTAATGCAAATCTTGATTTCAACTACAGTAGAGTCTCTCATGAGCAACTCATCCCATGAGCGACCATCTCATGAGCGACCACATTGTAAGGCACAAACGAATTTCCCGTTTTACTACTATAGCGAATCTCCCATGAAGGGGATGATACTAACCTTTCTCTAGCATATGATAAATTGATCAAATTTAAGACCTATTTATCAAAATAATGTTGATGTTAGTACTTATTTTAGTTTTGAAAATAAAGCAATCCATATTTAATTCATTAGATAATAAAAAGGCATATATTGGATTTAATAAAATATTTATTTTGCCAATATTTCGGTTGGCTGAACGCCAAACCTTTATCAAGGCATTACATTTTTGTATACACAAACTATGACAAACTATAACAAGACTATGCAGCGCAAAGTTTGTGTATACAAAAATGTAATGCCTTGATAAAGGTTTGGCGTTCCGCCAACTAAAATATTGGCAAAATAAATCTTTTATTAAATCCAATATATGTCTTTTTATTATCTAACTTATTTAAGTATTTAAATTATTTAGTAAACAGATCTCAAACGACAGCCATTTCTAAGCCTTATTAAAGCTTTACCTTAATAAAGCTACAAGGTGGGATCAATAAATAAGGTGAATTATAATTTATTAAAAAAAATAAGAACAATATTTAAAATTAGGACTTGATTTATTCAAAATAATCACCTTGGCTTTCTCTACATTGTTCTGACAACTTGTAAATACCCTCTTTATAGGCACTCTTAGGAAGCGTGTGAAAAAAATCTTGCACCAGTTTCTGGACATCTTCATCTGAGTCAAATCGCTTTCCTTTTAACTCCTTCTTTAGTAGTCCAAAAAGGAAATAGTCAGAGGGGGCTAGGTCTGGACTATATGCAGGATGTTCTGAAACTTCAAAACCTAATTTAATGATTGTAGATACAGTTTTACATAATGTATGCAGCCTTGCATTATCATGAAGGAAGAGAACACCTTTACTAAGCTTCCCTCTTCTTTTGTTTCTTATACCGGGCTTTAGCTTATTTACAAGAATGTCACAATAAAGGTCGCTGTTCATACGTTGCCTTGAAGATAAAAATCAAGACAGATTGATCCATCAACATCCCAAAAAATTGTTAACAAAACTTTACCGGCCGAACGTTGAGACCTGATTTTTTTTTGGTCTTGGAGAGTCGCCTCGTTACCATTCCATAGATGCACGTTTTGTCGAAGGGTCATAATGATAACATCAACTCTCATCTCCAGTTACAATTTGGTCAAGGAAATGACCACCTTCCTCTTCATACCGCTTTAACAGAGCCTTTGAAACCCGAATACGGTTAAGTTTTTGGTCCAAATTAAGGAAATGTGGAATCCATCTGCAGCATATTTTTCTAAATTGCAATTGTTCTTTAATAATAGTGTGCACAGTTCCATAGCTTATATTAAAATTGTCGGCTATGGTGAAAATGGATATTTTTCTATCCTCCAAAATTAAGTTTTCAACCGCATTTATCGTGCATGGCGTCGCTGTAACACTTGGTCGTCCAGGTCGCTCAATATCGGTACATGTAATTCGTCCATTTTTGAACTCGTTAACCCATTTATAAATGTTTTTTGAGACAAACAAGACTCACCATAGATATTTTTCATTCTTTGGCATATTTGAGATGTTTGAATACCTTCTGCATTCAAGAAACCAATAACTGCACGTTGTTCAAGCGTGGTGCAATCCTTCAAGGGAGCTTCCATTTTAGTTTATTTACAAGTCTTGCACCGCGCGTGGGAAAAAAGAGCAGAACACCTTAAATAGTCTCTCGATGTTATATTTTAACTAGACGAATGACCCAGGCAACGCCCGTGTTTTATCCGATTGAATGTTTTTATTCCAATACTATTTGTTACAATTATAAATTGGAGCCGTGGATGTCACTCTTGTGAAACGTCCCGCTCCAAACTTTACATGTACATTAGGTCAGCTGGTATTACCCCTCATTTTCACCGCTAGAGGCGCGAGCGAATTGACTTTTTGTAAATATACATAATTATAAAGATAGAAGCTTCTATAGAAGATAATGATCATAATGATGATGCGCTCGCATCCGTGACATGAGGAATTGAGGAAAGACGGTCGTGACTATATATATTAATAATAAAATAATAATAATTATTATTATTATTATCATTAGATAATGATAATGATCATAATGATGATGCGCGCGCATCCGTGACATGAGGAATTGAGGAAAGACGGTCGTGACTATATACGTTGATTAATAATAATAATAATTATTATTATTATCATTAGATAATGATAATGATCATGATGATGTGCACGCATCCGTGACAGCGATGAGGAATTGTTGAGGAAAGACGGTCGTGACTATATATGTTGACTAGCCGAATGACCCGGGCAACGCCCGTGTTTTACCCGATTGAATGTTTTTATTCAAATACTATTTGTTACAATTATAAATTGGAGCCGTGGATGTCACTCTTGTGAAACGTCCCGCTCCAAACTTTACATGTACATTAGGTCAGCTGGTATTACCCCTCATTTTCACTGCTAGAGGCGCGAGCGAATTGACTTTTTGTAAATATACATAATTATAAAGATAGAAGCTTCCATAGAAGATAATGATCATAATGATGATGCGCGCGCATCCGTGACAGCGATGAGGAATTGAGGAAATACGTTCGTCTCTATATATTAATTTCTGTTTATTCTGTCAATTCTGTTTATGGTTAGTTTAAGTTTCACTTTGCAGTCTGTTGCGCAATGTCGCGGGTGTTCTTTTTTTTAATGCGTGAATTTAGGAATCGCGCCCTAATTATTAATATTATGTTCTTTTTAATTTTCAGCATTTTAAAATTTACAAATAATTTCCTTTTGAATAAATAAATCTTCATGAAATGTAGCCACAATGATTATGATAACATTTTATATCAACATTCCATTTCCATGTTATTATAAAAGATTTAAACACAAAATCAATAACATCTGCAGCAGCAGTGGATGCCTTTAATACAATAAAAGCTCTGTAATTTAAAAAACATTTCAAAGGAAAAAAGAGATGCATGTCTTTTTTAAAAATTGACCATTTGGAATACATTCTGAATAGGATTTCAGAGCAAAAACAGACATCTATAAAGGAATTAAAAAAAAAAAATCTTGATAACTCTTTTTAAATAATATTTTTAAATTTTCTTTTCATTATCCATATTTATTTCTTTTCAACTGCTATAATCTTCAATTAGTAAAAATATTATTTGTAATTATTTATGTTTCAAAAATATGTATTATTGCCCTTTTGCCCCTGATACTAAAAGTTAATCATGAAAATAAAAAATAAATACAAAAAGTACACACACAATGGTTTCAAATAATATCATTAATTTATATTACAAAGCAATTTTTTAAAAATATTATTTTAGTGATTTAGATGACCTTAATTCAACACTTCCTTTAATTCAACCGAAAGCTCTGATCCCTTGGGGTGTTGAATTAAAGAGGTTCGACTGTATATAAATAAGATAACACTGATTATATACACAGACAAGATCAAAATTCATTTACAATAACAATCAACAAGGTAAATAAAACAGCAGTGAGGCCAATTCAATCCATGGGCATATTAATTTCTTTGTTCATTGATAATATATTATTTAATTAATTATTCACTGACATTGGCCCCATCTTGAGGGAACAGTGTCTCGCTGTACCTATTGCTACTTGAACAGGGCCGCTAGATCATGGTACAGTTTCATCCTGAGCATGTGGATTAGGTTTCTTTTCTGGCACGTCCGGCCTGATGGTTCCGCAGATTCGACTTCATAGGTTACATTGTATACTTTTCAGATCACCTTGTACAGTCCAAAGTATTTTTTAATGAATTTTTCATACACATTTGTTATGAGCACAAATTCATAGAGATCTACAGGTTGAACTTTCTTTCTCCAATTTACCCGTTTAATCATAGCTTGAGGTAGGAATGCTGCTCAACTCCAGAGGTTGAGAGTGGAAACTCAAGACATCATTGGTACTGACAAAGTATTATGGAAATGGACATGGTTGTTCGTGAAACAGGGAATGCTTGAACTTGGCTGCTTGGGTTAATAGGGGCAAACCTACAAGGCAGTTCTCAGACATGATGGGCAAACTTCTGCAAGACATTATTAGTTATTCAGTTAATGTTCAATTTTAACTCTGGCTAGAAAATTAATCTCTAAAAATGTACATGGGGCATACCATAGTTAAATACAATTAACTCATGTCATCTCTTTGGGAGAGAGTAACATTTTTTATTTATTCTATAAAAAAAAAAGAAGATATAATTGCGCTTGGGTGTCCATGATCTTATTTTACAATTTGGGGCTACATCCTTGGAACAGAAAAATATACAGTAGAGTCTCTCATGAGCGACTCATCCCATGAGTGACCATCTCTCATGAGAGACCACCTTGTGAGGCACGAACAAATTTCCCCCATTTTACTACTATAGTGAATCTCCCATGAGCGACAGTCTCCTTGAACAACCAGCAACCACTAAAAATCAATTCTTTGTCTCTCATCAGGGGCCATTAAAAATTAGTGTTTCATGTTTAAAAAATGATAAATTTAAATGATTCAATAAAATATTTTGTCACGCAATTAACAAACGCGTTTTGAACAAAGAACTATACCCTCTTGTCATTTTAAAACATATCGTTCTGGTTTCCATTTATCAAATGATAGGTTATTCACTTTGAAATTTGATCTTCATTTTATTATTTATTAAAAAAAATTGCGAATAGAGGTTTATAACTTTTTAAAATAACAAAATGTTTCAATAAATGACATTTGGTGTTAGCGATCGACAAATTGCAAAAGAATATTGTTAAAGTCCAATTTTAAAATTTGATCAAGAATAAGAAAAACTAAATGGAATATTTAATCTTTTTTTTTTTACAAATGGGTTATCCTTTATATCTATAAAAATGAAATCCAAAATCGATGTTATCGCATTGCACAAAATCTACAGAATCAATCATTATGAAATTTCGCATGTAGGTAGCTGAAGATTTCTTTTAACTTATAGGCTATAAAAAAAACTAAAAAGGTTAATGTGCTTTTTAAAAAAAATGTAAAACAAAAAGCGTTAGTTCCAGCATTTTACCGCTTGGGCGCCGCACTGGTTGCGACGATAAATGAATTTGATTGGTTAATAATTTTACACGTTGTTTGTTCATACGATGAATCTTAGATTGTTTACACAATGAATGTTTTTAAAAGGTAAGATTATTTATATATACTTGAACTCTTTGGAGATAATATTAATCGATCGTTATCAAATTTACACACCCCCGGAACCTGGGTTAATTAAAACTGTATTGTGAAATTTTGCACGTAGGTAGCTGAGGTTTTGGTTTAGCATTTAGGCTAAAAGTGCAAAAAATTGCATTTCGAATAACTTTTTTTTTTCCTTTTTAGAAGGTAAGATTTTATTTAGTTATTTAGTAATATTTTTCAAATTAAATTAATTGGAAATATTATTTATTTCGCAGCTTATTCCTATCTTTTTCTGACGATGTAATTTTTGCTTTGTTTAATTTTAATTAGTGTAAATATAACGATCTACATTTTTAACCTGGCAGCGGTCGCGCCCTCCTTTATACCTTGAAAGGTCGCGGTGGGTAAAATTTACTCACTTTCAAAAACCTAAATAAATCAAATATTCTTTTCAATATTTTTATGGTATTCTATGTTAGAATAATGATTTGTCTATTAAATAACTTTTCATAAAATCTGTGTTATAAAAATCATATTTTATTTATTTTATTAATAACAAATCAAAATATTAAATATTTATGATATATTCGACTATTTTCATATCTTTGTTCATTCTTGTACTCCCGTAGAAGGGTGATAATGTCCAAAAGTTTAAGATTGCAATAAAAATGAAAAGAAACCCATTTCCATAAACCTGTTGTCATATTTAAATCATGTATGTATATATTGAAGATAGGTTATAAAATATAAATTTGTATGAAAGTTATCACTTCCTTTCATAGAAATTAGGACTTGTTTCGTCCTTTATGACATTCTTGACAAATTATTACAGTGTTCCTTACACAGAAAAGCAAAACAGTACTGGCAATATTGAATAGATTTCTGTCCCTTTTTCTCTCTAGCATTTCTTGCATCAATGTCTTTCTCCTATTTTTGACTTTTTAGTTGGACCAGGCTCTAACAAATTAAAAATATCTGATGCCTTTTCCTTTATTTCACATGGCATTCTTCCGCTTACTGTGCGAACTTTGACCATCTCTCCAATGAGATCTAAGGATAATGTTTTCAAAAAATGACGTCTTGATTTAACCTTTGATACAATTCCATATTCAAAATGAATTACCTGGGAACTTATTGCCCCAATATTTAAAAGTGAAAAAAAAAAATAACCATGGGCCATCTTCTTGAATTTCTAGCACAGTTGCTGTCATTTCGTCCATCACATCTACACCACCCTTTGTCATATTATAAAACATTATCATCTCTGACTTTTTCAATTCTCCTGTTGAATCATCTATATTTGCATCGTGGTGCAGAGTTGAAAGCATAAGTACAACTTTATTCTCTTTAGGTTTGTATGAAAGAAGTGTCATTTCACTTTGAAAGCCAAAAACACTAGTGTGTACATTTCTACCTCTGCTGATGACAAACTCCGAGGGGATTTCCTTTTTATTTATTTTTTTGGAGTACCAGAAATTGTTAGTCTATATTTTTTGGTGCAAAAGTTTTAGAGCTAAGGAATAACTGGAGAACCAGTTATCCATTGCTACATTGCGGCCAGTTCCCAGGATTGGCTCACACAATCGTTCCACATCACTTGGACTGTTGCTGACATTGTAAGGACCTTCAGGGTTTTTTCCTGAATAAATCTCCAAGTTACAAGTATAAAACATTTTTGAATCAACGAGAGCAAATAATTTTATTCCATATTTATTGTGTTTACTCGGGAATATACTGCCTAAAATTGCATTTCCCTCTGAAAGCGTCAAGCTTTTCATCCACCGTTATATATTTCGAAGGAGAATAATTCTTTTAGCAATTTTTTACAAAAGTATCAAGAATAAATCTCACAGCTGCTGATTTATCTTGATGAAGTCTTTCATTTCTTGTAGCTTTGTCATCAAAACGAATTACTCTGAGAAGAAATCGGAATCTGTTTTCAGACAAAGCTATTCTACATAATCCAGTACTATCTCTTGCCCATGCATCATCTGTATTCAATTCATTTGCCTTCATGACCCCAAGAAAGTAAATAATTCCCAATAAAGCTTTAATTTCATATAGGTTTGTCAAATTAGCATCTCTTTCTCTGCTATAGTTATGCTGAATATTCCTAATGTAAATGTTAGTATTTGTAACTATGCATTCAAGTATGTTGTCATCTATAAAGAGATTCCAACAATCTAATATCGATTTAGCATTTTTGCTTCACCCTTTACC
This sequence comes from Cordylochernes scorpioides, assembly GCA_030710605.1. Classification (NCBI taxonomy): domain Eukaryota; kingdom Metazoa; phylum Arthropoda; class Arachnida; order Pseudoscorpiones; family Chernetidae; genus Cordylochernes; species Cordylochernes scorpioides. Next base: position 42,703,790 of record CP092872.1, on the reverse strand, counting down.
CCTGGTAGATAATATTTTCACTGCGAGTTCGAACATTTTTGGGGGGAAGAGTTTTCTTCCATTTAGTCTTTTGGTCCTTTCCTATAAAGTAATTGAAGTTTAGATCCTCATTGTTTTCTTCTTCTGATAATGTATACTGTTCAGTGTCTGTACTCCTCTCTTCTATATGATCATCAGTTTCTGATTCCTCATCATCGGGATTTGGAATATTATTATCATCACGAAGAAAATCAGCGTTTGAAAGCATTTTATGTAAAATAATGTACAAAAGAAAAAAATATATAAATCCTACCTTATTGTTGGAAGAATAGATTATATTATTGCACTTGGGGCAGCAAAAACAAATAACAAGAAGCCAGAAAGTAACCCGAAACTTAATTACGCAAACCAAAACCAAAGCGATAAAAGGTCGCGCTGGGTAAAAATTACCCAATGACGAGAACTCAAAAGGTTGCACTGGGTAAAATTGACCCAAACATGCTAATAAAATACATGTCATAAAATTATAGGTTTATTATAATAATCTTCAGATAAATTTAGAAAGGTACTGAGAATATATATTTTAAATATATATATTTTTTAATATATATATATAGAGAAATATTTTCTAAAAGTTTGTTCTGGGTAATTTTTACCCATTGCGACCGCTTACGGGTTAAAGATAAGGTTTACTATTTGATTCTCATAAGGAATATTCATATTTTAAGACAAATTGAGATTTAGAACAGTATTCTATTTTTTTCTTCTTTCTTATATTTAGAGTATCTGTGGTAGATGTTTTAAAGAAATAGCCTTAGCCTTTTTAAATCAAATTAATTATTTTTTATTTAAACACAACTGATAAATTAAAATGATGGCTAATATTTACATCTACCAGCAACAAACTAACTATGTATCTAATCACTTCTATATTTTTAGGTCACAGAGTTATCAAAAATAAACAAATTATTATTCATTTTAAAATAAAACATCGTGAAGTATTATTATTTTACATATTCATTATTTAATAAAATTATAGTTTTTAAACACTTTTAAAATATTACATATTTTTATATATATATATATATATATAAATTGTAAACAATGTTTAAAATAGTCAAAAAGAAGAGTACGACTACATAACTATAAATTTTATTGAAGTTATAAAAAGTGTATTTATTGAATAAAAAGTATGTTTTTTCTATATAACTTGCTGCATATATTTTACTATATGGTTGTTCCATGTAATATGTTTATGCTCTAATAGCATTTATATTGTAAACAGCAGCTATGCATTTTCAGTAACTGCTATTTTTTTGTAAGGTAGGCTGAATTTTTTTTTTTTTGCTGTCATCTGTTTAGGTAGGGTTTATATTTATCTGCTTCATAATATATAACTGCTCATATATATCTATATGGTACAACCATTTTTTTGAATATATGTATTTAGATATATAGATGCAAATATACTCATTTAAATAAAGAAATATACAATCAGAAATTGATTGGTGCATAATTTTACTTGATGTTTGTTTTTAGACTAAATTTATTCAAATCAAGATAGCTTTTTTTCATGCTTTTAAAATTAAGATTATATTTTTAACGTTTCATAATACTTTTCAAATTAAGTCTTTGGAGATAATATTGCTTTTTTCCCATCCTGCAGGTCAACATTACACTGCAACATGCTATCATAACTCTGGCTTTTGCCATTGATATTTATGTATTGTTAAAGTAGTTTGCTACCTTAAGCTCTGGAGAGATTATAAGTAGATCCATCATGTGGAAATCACACCATAGTAAAAAAGAACGCATGTAGCTGGTAGCAAAATTTGTGCCCTGTGTGAAGCTAGCGTTCAAAATTTAATTTTTTCAAAAGATATTTCAATTGTTGACCTTATTTTCACATGTTACTGACCCATAACGCTGATCCATATAGGGTTAATTAATAACTCATTTGACATTTTACTTTTATTTAAGGTCTTGGCAATATAAACTGCGTGACATTGAAAATGGAACACCAAGAAATAGTGGCCAGAAAATTATGCAAATTTCAGGGTAGACGCGCCTAACCGAGTTATGCAAATGATGTAAAATGCGCAGCTCTCGTGCGCACATGGAGTAAGATATAAGGGAAGGAACTTGCAGAAAGGACAGTATTTGTGTCGTTATTTCTTCAAGGAAAATCATTGTAGAAATTTTGTTCTTGTGTCAAAAGACACGTGTAATAACAGAGAATACCAGGTCATCGTGAACGGAGGCAGTTCAAGCAGACAGACGCTTTTACGAGGGGCATGGTGATCGGACTGAAAAGGGCAGGTTGGTCCATACGTCAAATCGCAGCTGATACACACCTTGGTGCGTCCACGGTGCACCGACTGTGGAGAAGATGGTTGGAACAAGGAAATGTGGCAATTTATAGGAATGTCGGTGCAACCAGAGTGACGTCAGCACGTGTGGATTGGCGTATCCTTCGACAAGCAGTGGCGGCCCCACAAGCCACTTGTACCGCCATCCTGCAACATGTGCAAGACACCCTAGATCATTCCATCTCGACCAGAACCATTTCCCATCGATTGGTTGCTAATGGCTTGCACTCATGCCGTCCGCTAAGAAGACTGCCATTGACCCCACCGAATAGGCGCCAACGTTTGGAATGGTGCCGGGCTAGATCGACGTGGATGACGGAATGGCACAGGGTCGTGTTCTCAGATGAGTCGCGTTTCTGCTTGTCCAGTGATAGTCGCCGTGTACGCGTGTGGCGTCGACGTGGAGAAAGGTCCAATCCGGCAGCAATTGTGGAACGCCCCACCGTGCGATAACGTGGAATCATGGTTTGGGGCGCAATCGCGTATGATTCCAGGTCACCTTTACTTCGTATTCAGGGCACTATGACAGCCCAACGATACGTTGATGATGTGCTGCGACCGGTGACACTCCCCTACCTTCAGGGGGTACCCAATGCCCTTTATCAGCAGGATAACGCCCGACCGCACACTGCTCGCATTAGCCAACAAGCTCTGCAAGATTTACAGATGCTTCCCTGGCCACCGTACTCTCCTGATCTCTCACCAATCGAGCACGTCTGGGACATCATTGGACGCCGTTTGCATGCCTTGCCACAGCCGCGTTCTGAAGACGAACTGTGGCAAATGGTTGAGAGGGAATGGAGAGCCATCCCTCAGGACGCCATCCGTACTCTGATTGACTCTCTACCTAGACGTGTTGCTGCGTGCATCGCTGACCGCGGTGGTCCTACTTGCTACTAAGCCGACGCCGTTCTCTCTATGTATTATGACTATCATTTTGAAATAAAGATCACTTATTGTCCGTCCCTGTCTCTCTCTGTCTGCCGAGTTTCATCACTTTCTGGCCACTATTTCTTGGTGTTCCATTTTCAATGTCACGCAGTGTATATTACCTTTTTAGGTAAAAAAAAATTGAGGTATATCTATCTCTATATATGTAGTAATCCCGACGTGGAATCTATTGGGTAGTCGTGGTCGTGGGTGTGTGATGGGATTCCTGCACGGGGACAGCAAGAGACAGAGGCAGGTCTAGATGGTAACTCCAAGAAGGTAGAGGTAGACCACGGACGAAGGCAGTCGAACCACGGGCGTCACGGATGCCCTAGCCTACGCGGATAGAAGGGGGGGTGAGAGATCCGTCCGACCGTATAACGGCGTCGCTCTGAAAAACTACTTTTGTCCCATCTTGGGGCTTTTATATGGGACGCCCGCATATGGTGGCGAGTTCTGATTGGCTCCCATAATCACGCCACCTGTCCGGCCACCTGTTGACGGGGTGATTGAACTCATTATCATAAACACCTGTTCGTCTGGGTTATGGCGTCGTCTGGTCTACCTTTACTCCTTTGTTTTATTTGTCACTTCCATTTTTACAAGTTCGATACATATTTTTATATAGATATGGGGTTATAATAAATATTAGAAGAAGGTTGTGAACTATCTAACTCAAAATATACTACAGAATGTGCCCCCGGTGATGAAGGTTTGGTTGGGGGAATCACATGTAATGAGTGATGACCTAACAAACCTATTATAAAAAAAAAAATAAATAATTTGTATACAAATTAGTTAAAATTATTATTAAGCTACAAGTTAAAAAGAGAAAGATGTTGTAATGGTGGTGTATCAATGAAATAAAAATCAAGGTTATAAAAATAAAAACGCACAAAATGAATGATAAAAGATTAAGAGAAAGTATATAATACGAAATGGTAAATATGGTAAAATTAATCGTACCAGGAAAATAATATCTTATTGCATGAAAGATGAGAGGAAAAAAAAATGAAGTTAGTTTATTGGCTGAACGTATAATGTGACGCTAAGGTTGAAAAGGGGAAAGGGGTATCTGAGCATGTTTCTGCAAAGTAGTATCCCAAGCATTCTGCAATGCAATGCGAACTTGTTTAAATATAAAATGAAAGGATTTAAAAGCACGAAAGTTTCCTTTATACATAATACACACTTCTACCGCCCTTACTGCAATGAAAAAATATATTGGTAGGGCTTGGCTCATCAGTGGTGAACCCTCCCAGCGGTTTCGCCAATTTAATCCACCAGACCGCTTCTCAGAGCTCTAATACTGTATTGGACGATTCTGCTTATATACGCAGCACTGAAGGATGGAATCTTAGAAATGGTTTTCAAGAGAACTATGGACAAAAGCTTATAGGACAGTAGAATTACATTCAAATATTTGCATCGAGCAATGCTCTTCCGCAAACAATAAATACAAGGCCAGTTACTTGTATTTATTGTTTGCGGAAGAGCATTGCTCGATGCAAATATTTGAATGTAATTCTACTGTCCTATAAGCTTTTGTCCATAGTTCTCTTGAAAACCATTTCTAAGATTCCATCCTTCAGTGCTGCGTATATAAGCAGAATCGTCCAATACAGTATTAGAGCTCTGAGAAGCGGTCTGGTGGATTAAATTGGCGAAACCGCTGGGAGGGTTCACCACTGATGAGCCAAGCCCTCCCAATATATTTTTTCATTGCAGTAAGGGCAGTAGAAGTGTGTATTATGTATAAAGGAAACTTTGGTGCTTTTAAATCCTTTCATTTTATATGTACAGATGGCGCGTTATCGCGTAATGAACTTGATGGATTTATAATAATAATGTTATGTTATTGCTATTAAAATGGTATCGAATAATTAATTCAGAGCAAACGGAGATAGTGTTACATTAAATAGTTCTGTAGAGAAAATTCTCCTACCAGATGGATGTCTTGAATGGGTCTTGTGGAGTGGGCTGCGATGAGGCTTGGTGATCTTTTTTGCGGTGGTTGCCATGGGACATCGTTGATGCTGGTTGGCGGGACAATGCCAGGACTTCTCGATGAATCTTGTCTGCCTGTTCGAGCCGATGGAGTAAGATGTTCGTGGCGCAGGAGATGTCGATGGGGGCGATGATGACCTCCTCGGCACGAGACACGGCTAGTCCCCGAATGGCGTCTGTTCGGCGGCTTACTCGGTCTTCGCAGTGGGGCTGCATGTTGGTGAGGGCATCTGCGACGTATTCGTCTCTGACCTCCGTCATCCTCTGCATGCTGCTGTCCTCAGTCATCCTGTCGACTTTAACAGGTTCTGTAGTAATCCCGACGTGGAATGTATTGGGCAGTCGTGGTCGTGGGTGTGTGATGGGATTCCCGCACAGGGACAGCAAGAGACAGAGGCAGGTCTAGATGGTAACTCCAAGAAGGTAGAGGTAGACCACGGACGAAGGCAATCGAACCACGGGCGTCACGGATGCCCTAGCCTACGCGGATAGAAGGGGGGGATGAGAGATCCGTCCGACCGTATAACTGCGTCGCTCTGAAAAACTACTTTTGTCCCATCTTGGGGGCTTTTATATGGGACGCCCGCATATGGTGGCGAGTTCTGATTGGCTCCCATAATCACGCCACCTGTCCGGCCACCTGTTGACGGGGTGATTGAACTCATTATCATAAACACCTGTTCGTCTGGGTTATGGCGTCGTCTGGTCTACCTTTACTCCTTTGTTTTATTTGTCACTTCCATTGTTACAAGTTCGATACATATTTTTATATAGATATGGGGTTATAATAAATATTAGAAGAAGGTTGTGAACTATCTAACCTAAAATATACTACATATATATAAAAATGAATGTATGTGTGTGTCCTTTATGCCTCACAAAACCACTCATTGGAATGCCATGAAACTTTGGGAAGTTATTTAGTATAGTACTGGGAAGGTTTCTGAAAAATAAATTCTTGAATATCCTTAGAGTTATTTGCAGATTTGTATATTTAACTCGCAAGCAGCGCCACCTTGCGATGGAGATAGGCTGCCCCACCCCCTGTCGAGAGAATGTAATCGTCCGCCCCCCACCCCCTATTGAGAGAATGTAATCGTCCGCCTGCCAGATGGACAGTCCAAATACCCACCGACCAATCGGAGGGGCAGAGGGGTCAAGAGGTCCTGGCGCGCGGGGGCAGAGTTGGTGACACAGCTGTGCCAAGTAGACAAGAAAAAAGCCTCTCGGGGGCTTGCCCAAGATGACCTCCGGGAACTTCGTCCATCTTCCATAAACGACCATGATTTTATTCAACTTATCGAGTATTTTTCAAGGGACCGGGAAAAAATGTTCACTAGATAAAACGATGATTTTGTAATGTAGAAAATTAGGAAAGACAAAATTCAGGATGACACGGCACACAGGGACCGGGAAAAAATGATCACTTTATCATCGAGAGATTCAAATTTACGAGTTTCAAATTATCAAAATATAACCTTTTTTTAAATAAGTTTATCACAAAGCAATAACGCGCCATCTATACATATAAAATAAAAGGATTTAAAAGCGCGAATGTTTCTTTTATACATAAAACGAACTTCTACTGTCCCTACTGCGATGAAAAATATATTGGGAGGGCTTGGCTCATCAGTGGTGAACCCTCCCAGCGGTTTCGCCAATTTAATCCACCAGACCGCTTCTCAGAGCTCTAATATTGTATTGGATCATTCTGCTTTTATATGCTACACTGAAGGATGGAATCTTAGAAATGGTTTTCAAGTAAACTATGGACATAAGCTTATAGGACAGTAGAATTATATTCAAATATTTGCTTCGAGCAATGCTCTTCAGCACACTATAAAGACAAGGTCATTAGGAATAAATTAACACAAAGCAATAACGCGCCATCTATACATATAAAATAAAAGGATTTAAAAGCGCGAATGTTTCTTTTATACATAAAACGAACTTCTACTGTCCCTACTGCGATGAAAAATATGTCTACTGTCTTATAAGCTTATGTCCATAGTTTACTTGAAAACCATTTCTAAGATTCCATCCTTCAGTGTAGGATATAAAAGCAGAATGATCCAATACAATATTAGAGCTCTGTGAAGCGGTCTGGTGGATTAAATTGGCGAAACCGCTGGGAGGGTTCACCACTGAAGAGCCAAGCCCTCCCAATATATTTTTCATCGCAGTAGGGACAGTAGAAGTTCGTTTTATGTATAAAAGAAACATTCGCGCTTTTAAATCCTTTTATTTTATATGTATAGATGGCGCGTTATTGCTTTGTGTTAATTTATTCCTAATGACCTTGTCTTTATAGTGTTCTGAAGAGCATTGCTCGAAGCAAATATTTGAATATAATTCTACTGTCCTATAAGCTTATGTCCATAGTTTACTTGAAAACCATTTCTAAGATTCCATCCTTCAGTGTGCATATAAAAGCAGAATGATCCAATACAATATTAGAGCTCTGAGAAGCGGTCTGGTGGATTAAATTGGCGAAACCGCTGGGAGGGTTCACCACTGATGAGCCAAGCCCTCCCAATATATTTTTCATCGCAGTAGGGACAGTAGAAGTTCGTTTTATGTATAAAAGAAACATTCGCGCTTTTAAATCCTTTTATTTTATATAAATAAGTTTCTATAGAATTGTTTTAACAAATGTTCGTTAGACAAACCTTTACTCGGGTAAAACCCGGGCAAAGCCGGGTACGTCCGCTAGTTTTGAAATATAGATAAGAATCACAAGGAAGCAAGACCAAATCCAAATAAACGAATTATGTGTGGTTTCAGAAACAGCATTGTTACCATCTTCAGACAAAAGTACTGAATACATAAGTAACAAAGTATACTGAATACAAAGTACTCAATACAAAGGTAACAATGTTGTTACTGAAACATCACACATACAGTCAAACCTCTTTAATTCAACACCTCAAGGGAACAGAGCTTTCAGTTGAATTAAAGGAAGTGTTGAATTAAGGTTAGATGATTAGCTAATCATCTAACTCACTAAAATATTATTTTTAAAAAATTGCTTTGTAATATAATGATATTAATTGAAACCATGGTATGTACTTTTTGTATTTATTTTTTTATTTTCATGATTAACTTTTAGTATCAAGGACAAAATGGCAATAATACATATTTTTGAAACCTAAATAATTACAAATAATATTTCATTTTAATTGAAGAATATAGCAGTTGAAAGGAAATAAATATGGAAAATAAAAAGAAAATTTAAAAATAATATTTAAAAATAATCATGAAGATCTTTTTAAAAATTCCTTTATAAATGTAAATTTTGCACTGAAATCCTATTCAGGATGTATTCCAGATAGTCTATTTTAAAAAAACATGCATGTCTTTCTTCCTCTGAAATGTCTTTTAAATAACAAAAATATTTTATTGTATTAAAGGCATCCACTGCTGCTGCAGGTGTTATTCATTTTGTGTTTAAATCTTTTATAATAACACGGAAATGGAATATTGAAATAAAATGTTATAATAATTGTGGCTACATTTTATTAAGATTTATTTATTTAAAAGGAAATTATTTGTAAATTTTAAAATAACTAAAATATTTCAATGCTGAAAAAAATATATATATATTATTAATTAGCACACGATGCCTAAATTACGCGTAAAAAAACAATAACACTCGCGACATTGCGCAACGGCACTGCAAAGTGAAACTTAAACTAACAGAAACCAAAAGTGCGCAGGCGCGATCCTATCGGCGCCCGCCGCTTGCCACCGCCGTAATACCTTTTTAGCGGTAAAGTTGTATGTAAAAAAACAATCAACTGTCGAAATTTGAATTTTAAAATGGTCGAACTATCGGAACTGTCGTATTATCGATACTGTCGAATTACGGTTTGTTATTTGATAGGCAGAAGGTCGGGACATAAGAATATGGTCGAAAATATGGTAGAGTGTCGAATTTGCATGTGTCGAATTAACGAGGTTATACTGTAATTCGTTTATTTTTATTTGGTCTTGCTTTTTTGGTATTTTTAGAATTGCTCTTTACTATTAGAAAATGATGCAAATTTCCTATTTGTTTTATATACCATTTTAAAAAGTACATTCTTTTGTAAAAATATCCAATTTCCCACACTTTTCTAAAACTGCCAACAATAACCTAATAAAAAATTCATCCAAGTCAGGGTATTTCAGTATTTCAGATATATTACATTTATAAAAGTTGCTTAACTATTTAGAGATGTAAGTGCCGGATTAGGTGCCCTTAAAAATCTTTAATCTGGCTGTTTCTTCTTGAACAGCCGAGAGTGAAGTGGAGAAAGTGAAATTTTCAGGTTGCGAGGACCAATTTCCTTAATTCACACTAATCATTAGATTTTTTTTCCAATTTTTTAGATACCAAAGCTCAATTTGGTTACTTGCACTCGCTGGAGGGGTCGGACTTTTGCAAGAATCAGGGGCCATTGGGGCTTTTTTTTTTTCAGAACAAAGTGCCCAAAGCTGGATTCGATGATCACGGGTCGTGGTTTTTTAAAATCAACAGTTTAGACCACTCCTCCAAAACAGCACTATTCATTAGATGTGTTTGTGAAATTGATCTTATATTTCAGATTCTTTTAAACAGCATTTTCAATTTTGATATTTGCAGTTTATCTCCATTTGCTGAAAGAAAATTCATTACTATAAGTTTTAAAACAGTTGGGGGCTCTATTCATTCATGAGTAAACCCCACTCGAACAATACCTGGGCGAAGCCGGGTCCAGTCGGCTAGTATTATATGAAGAAAAACTATTTATATCTGAAAATGAAATGGTCAATATGTTAAATGTACAAATGTCCGATATGCCGATTCAAAATATTTCCAATATCAGGGTTATTACTTAAAAAAAAAGCTCGATATTTTGATAAAATAATTCAAAGTTTCCCTGTTTATTTGAAAAGTTTGTAAAACGATGCGACATTAAAAATGGAAACATAACTGAAGATTTATTGTGAAAAAATAACTGAACAATGAAAGGATTATTTACTCATGAAAATTTTAATTTAGATATATGTGACCATTGTATAATGTAGTTTTCAAAAAGTTATTGAAAAAAATGGACCCTTCAGTTGGTGGTGAATTTACAAAAAAAAAAAAAAAATGAAAGGCAAAAACTATTTCTTGTTGTTGGTCTATTATAAAGTGTTCTAATAAAATTTTATTTCATTTGGTTTTCAAATAAAAAAAAAAAAGAATGACTTCATATATTATAAACAATACATGAGTGTATTCGCACACAATAATGAAATAGAAAAGTTATTTTGGGGCAATGTATCAAGGCACATAAGACTTGAGTTATCAAATATATATTTGCCACCCAGTGAGAGAGAGGGGGAAGGGGGAGTTATATAAAAATGATTTACTCGACCTTTTTCAAATACTTTATTCCAACATTTCATCAACATGCTGTCATCCATATTAAGAAATTCTATTTTGATGAAGCTTATTTGATGCCAAGTTTTGAATATACCTATATTTAATATATATAGAGCACACATTGATATAATCAAACTTTGGAATACAATATCAACAAAAGTTGAAGTAAATCATTTTTAACCATATCTTCTTCTTTCTTATCTCCACTCAATCACACTAAGGTATCAAGCTTGTAAAGCTTGAGACTTTTGATGGTGTCTGCCAGGGAAGAGTAGAGCTCATCAAAGGAAGAGTCAATACAGTCAATAACACATCTTGGGGTTGCAGGCTGAGGATTGCACTTAGTACATAGTGGGAAAACCCTGCAACCATTCGGGAAAGTCATTGTCTGTAGATGACCAGACTTAAGTCTGGAAATCAAAGACTGTTGTTCTCTTGGGAGGACAGAACTAGTGCTTGTCCCTCCTGCTCTGTACCAGTCATGTGCAGCATCAGATTTCCATTCCTGCAGGCATTGGGTTTTGATGGTACGGAGGAGGTCTCTTTCGTCTAGTTGAGTGGTAGATTCTCTTGCTTCAGGTAGGCCAAGAGTTCCAGCTTTTGCCAGCTCATTACCAGGAATTCCAACGTGAGCTGGAAGCCATTGCACTGTGACAGAGCTGTTGGCTGGGAGTCGGTTTACAGACTTAGCAATGCTCTTGAGGAGAGGTTCTTGACTGGAGAAGCAGCTTTGAAGGGTATAAATGGCTGCTCTTGAGTCGGAGTAGATTATTACTTTGCTTGGTGAGTTGATGTTAATGTCTTTTAGAGCCGTATCTATTGCAGAGAGTTCCGATTTATGAACTGAAAGGTGTCTAGGGTGGGATAGGGAGATTTTTTCCAGGATCTTATCTTTGTAGATAGCAATTCCACTGCCAGACAGTCCAGTTTCAAGTTGGCTACCGTCAGTGTAAATTGTGATGTCGAAGAGGGAGCTATTTTCCTCAATGATTTGGAGGCCAAGAGCTTTAATTAATTCTGGCTGAGTTTCATGTTTGTGGAGATTGGCTGGTAGATGAGGGAAACAGATGAGTTTGTTGCGAGTTCTGTGTGGGGGATAGGAAGTTATGTGTTTGGGATTAATTGGGATGTCTAAAAGATTAAGAGTTGTGAGCCAGGTTGAGAGGAGTTTTAGTCTTTGGTTTGGGACCCAATTTCTAATAAATTTTCCTGTAAGATGTTCTTTTGGAGAGTTAATCTTTTTGGTTATAAATTTTGAAAAGCAGATTTTCCTCCTTAGGTGCAGGGGAAGAAGGTTGGATTCGAGTTCAGCAATGCGATTTGGGCAGGATCCTCGAAGCCCGCTGATGATTTTAGCTGCGCTTGCTTGGATTCTGTCTATTTTGGATAGGTTAGTTTTACTTGCATTGATCCAGGCTGGTGTAGCATATTGTTGTGTGTCAACAAGCAACCGACCGGAAATACACGTGACGTTGCAAAATTATCTTAAATTTTGTTTATTTTATTTATTTATCAGAGAAACGGCACCACAGAGATAACAGGCACAAGTTGTATTTGACCACGGACCACCGTTTTCGCGGAATGCTTACAAACACAACGTGCCAGTTATCGTTGGACCTTCGTGCATTTTATTTATTTATTTTTTTCTTTTTATCCTTGCCCGGCGAACGAAAGATGTCTTGTACCAGATCTAACCCTCCCAACGGCTATACCGCAGAGAATCGGACCTCAACAACCCTCCAGAACCGGACCACAAGCCCAGCCCTGGAACGGGCCATGGTGACCATAGCCCACCAGGACAATGTACTGCAACCTACCAATAAATTGAGTTTTATATCCCCACTTCAGCCTCATCACATGGTGGAGAGCAGTGTCGGCCCAGCACCTCAAGCAGCGAACATAAATATCGGCTACGGAGAGACGCCGTGTTTCAACCCGGAGGAGGAAGACATCGAGGACCACGTGGAGGAATTCAAGACGTGGCTGACGGCGAGCAAGGTACCGAAGGGAGACTGGACGAAGGCCCTAGTATGGCGGCTTCCACTTGACGGCCGCGAATTTATCAAGTGCAGGTTTGACCCTTCAGCCGCACTTGAAGACGTCTTGGAAGCACTGAAACTTTGCTACCCAAGGAACGACGGCCGGGCACGTAGTAGGGGTAACGAATTAAAGAAAACGAGACGGCCCCAGTCCACGGAAGATACGGGGAGATATTTGATGAACCTGATTACGGCCCACGCGACGGCAGGCGAGTTTTCGCCGTTTGATTCAAGCAAGGAGGCATTGTGGGCATTGGCTCCAAAAGACTGCCTACTACTGGCAGCCTCGTGGAGCACCACGCGGAACCCAGAAGAGGCCGACTTCCTACAGGCGGCGAAATTCCTCGACGAAGCGGATAAATGGAACAAGGAACGGACGGAGGCAGGTACAACGACGAGTTGGGAAACAACTACGAGGACGGCGGAAGAGTGGGAACAAAAACAAGGACGAAATCCAAGGACCGAAACGCCCATGGAAAAAGCAAGAAGATTTATGCTACCGGACGGGACGCCAAGATGCTTCACTTGTTACCAGACGGGGCACAAACACTGGGATTGCCCGAAAAGGAGGCCACGTGGTAAGTACAATTTTGCCTCTAATCCTGTGGTGGAAGTTTCAAACAGTGTAGAGAGCGTACCACGTGTATTTTCCGAGGTTACTGGTAACACCAATCGCATAATCTTCAGGGTAAAAGGACAACCGGGGGTTAACGAGAAACAGACATTAAATAAGGTACCAATAGAAAAATCCACTTTAGAAATAGGGGGTACAGCAATGGAAAAATTCCGTTGGACAGGTATGACAAATTTCTGTTTAATCACGCATATCAATGAGACACATGTAGGCAAACTGATTTTCGATTCAGGGGCAAATGTTAGCTGCATAGACGAAGGAATAGCCAACGCACTAGGATGTGCTAGAATGCCTTCAAAATTACTTATACGGGGAATAAGTGGGTCAGTAGTCTCGAACACGTGCACATACTTGGAGGTCAACATTGATGGTTTCGACATATGTGGCAGGTTCACCATAATTCCAGGAAACGGGGAAAAGATTATTTTCGGCGTCGATATTCTAACAAACTATCATTGCAAAATTATGTTTAGAGACGAATCGGTAGAATTGTATAGGCCAAAAATAGGCAGGGACGACCACGTGGTAGAACTAAACGAAGAACAGGAACTCGAGAGGTTAGGCACAATTACGAGCGATCGGAAAAACCCCAAACAAAAGTACTGCATACTAGACGACCTTGAAATTGCACCACGTTGTAAAACGAGGGTTAAGTTAAAAGGGCCAACAGTAATAGCGGGCATTTTAGAACCCCACCCCGACTGCGTAAGAAGAACGGGGCTACTAATACCATCAGTACACGTTTCCGAAACGGTATCCGAGATATTCATTGATGTCATAAATACTAGGAACGAGCCGGTGCGGTTGGTAGCAAACTCGTGCTTGTTACGATCCGGCGGGGAAATAGCGAATGTTTCTTTCCAAAGTGAACAGGTGGGATACAGTACGACGGCCACGTGCAAATACGAACCACAGAAGTTCGATATAAACCCGGAGCTATCGGACAGCGAAAAAATCGACGTACTGGACGTATTGTACAGGTATCGGGAACTTTTCTCAGAAGAGTGGAATAAGGCGGCAGATATCGAACCGTACCACATTAAACTTAAAGCGAACACGGAACCAATTCGACAAAAAGCCTATCGCCGCAGTCCTAAGGAACGTGACATTATAGAGGAACAGGTTAAAGAAATGTGTGAAAAAGGAGTTATTAGGAAATCAACATCTCCATGGGCGAGCCCGGTCGTTTTGGTTAAAAAATCAGACGGATCCTATAGGTTTTGTGTGGACTATAGAAAAGTTAACAACGTAACCGAAAAATTCTCATATCCATTACCGGATATCACCGACTGCCTGGACCGTTTAGCGGGAATGAAGTATTTCTCTCACACGGATTTTGTTAGCGGTTATTGGCAGTGTCCACTGGACGAAACAAGCAAGCCAATTACAGCGTTCACGACAGGTAACGGGTTGTACGAGTTTCAAGTGTTACCCTTTGGTTTAACCGGGGCACCGGGTCATTTCGAAAGAATCATGGATACACTGTTAGCTAAATTGAAATGGTCCGAGTGTATGGTTTATCTAGATGACGTCATCGTGTACGGAAGAGACATACGTGAACACAACGTGCGGTTAACAAATGTTCTAGAATGTTTCCGCGGGGCAGGCTTATCCCTAAAACCATCAAAATGTAGATTCGCCTACCAAAAGTTACCAATTTTGGGACACGTGGTATCGGAAAACGGCGTAGAACCGGCTACTGATAAGATCGAGGCGGTTAAGGAATTTCCGATTCCGAAAAATGTCAAGCAAGTTCGTTCGTTTCTGGGACTTTGCGGCTATTATCGCCGTTTCATAAAAAACTTTTCAAAGATAAGCAAACCGCTGACGTGTTTAACGGAAAAAGATAAGAAATTCGTGATAGGTCCGGCCGAAATAGAAGCTTTCGAAACCTTAAAAAAAAAATTGACTGAGGAGCCAATTCTAGCACACTTCAACCCAGACGCTAGAATAGAAATACATACGGACGCATCAATCGTGGGATTAGGCGCGGTGCTAATGCAACCGGACAATGACGGGTTTTTGCACCCGATCCACTACTTGTCGAGAACGACATCGAAACACGAGAGTAAATATGGTATCTCAGAACTAGAGTGTTTAGCAATAGTCTGGGCTCTACAAAAGTTACGGCCGTACATCTTCGGGAGAGAATTCAAAGTCGTAACCGACCATAGCGCGTTAACGTGGCTAGCTAACGTACGTGACCCGTGCTCAAGACTTACTAGATGGGGGTTAAAACTCATGGAGCACGACTTTGAAATAGTCCACCGCGCAGGGAGGAAGAACGTTGCACCGGACGCACTCTCACGCAACCCGTTCCACAAAAACGATACGAACGTCGAAGACAACTTCAACGATTTAACGGCATGCACAGTACGGATCGACGAAAACGGACAAAAGGAAGACACGTTTTGCCGCGATATTACCGGGAAACTACCAGACGCTAAAACACGGGACGAATATAAAAAAATAAACGGGATCCTTTATAAAAAGAACCATGCAACACAAGGTAACCAATGGTTGGTCGTAGCACCAAAGCAAAGCGTATCCGAAATAATGAAAACAGCGCACGATATACCCGAGGCAGGACACATGGGGGTAGCGAAGACGGTCCACCGTATTAAGCAACGGTTCTACTGGAAAGGTCTGGAAGAAGACGTGCGGAAATACGTTCGGTCGTGCAAAGTGTGCCAGGCCTTCAAACCACAGAGGTTCAAACCCGCGGCCCCGCTAGAACCGTTACCACCAGCAACAGACATCTGGGAACGAGTGGGAATAGACCACCAAGGTCCTTTCAAAAAATCGGTAGAAGGCTACGAACACATTCTAACGATCGTAGACCATTTTAGTAAATACGCACTCGCAATCCCGGTAAAAGATACAAAGGCGGAAACCACGTGCAACGCACTCTCAGACAATCTGCTCTACGTTTTTGGTACTCCGAAATGCATAATATCCGATCAAGGCAAATCTTTCGATTCGAGTACTTTTAGAGACTTTACACGGTTGTACGGGATTAAACATATTATGGCTTCCGCGGCACACCCGCAAACAAACGGCTTATGCGAAAAACTCAACGGCATCATAAAAAACGGCATCAGAGTTTATCTCGAGGACGATCACGCCGAATGGCCGAGATTCGTAAAAACGGCGACTTTTGCGTATAACTCGTCCATTCAGTCGTCGACACAGGTGACACCGCATAAGTTGATATTTGGCGTAGAACCGAGGACGTCCCTAGACGTAGGACTACCAACCGTCGACGAGCCAGTAAAAACTTACGACGAATACGTGACCAACCGCATCTTAGAAAACGAGAGATTAAAGAAAATTGCCGACGAAAACTACCGAGACCGGACAATGATGACGAAGTGTCAGTATGACCTTGCGAACCGTGACCGCTTCCGGAAGTTTGAAGTGGGCGACCTGGTACTACTGGAGTCGTCTCGCAGGAAACCAGGGAAAACGGAGAAATTTCTGCCGAAATACGTAGGACCGTACGTAATAACGGATAGAATCAAGGAAACGACATATAGGTTACGACCACAGGACGGACGCAACGAAAATAGTAGGCGCCAGAGCACGTTAGCGCACATGTCGAGACTTAAGGAATTTCTAGAAAGATAACGGCGACTCGAGGGACCGAGTCTAAGATAAGAGGGGGGGTGGTGTTGTGTGTCAACAAGCAACCGACCGGAAATACACGTGACGTTGCAAAATTATCTTAAATTTTGTTTATTTTATTTATTTATCAGAGAAACGGCACCACAGAGATAACAGGCACAAGTTGTATTTGACCACGGACCACCGTTTTCGCGGAATGCTTACAAACACAACGTGCCAGTTATCGTTGGACCTTCGTGCATTTTATTTATTTATTTTTTTTCTTTTTATCCTTGCCCGGCGAACGAAAGATGTCTTGTACCAGATCTAACCCTCCCAACGGCTATACCGCAGAGAATCGGACCTCAACAACCCTCCAGAACCGGACCACAAGCCCAGCCCTGGAACGGGCCATGGTGACCATAGCCCACCAGGACAATGTACTGCAACCTACCAATAAATTGAGTTTTATATCCCCACTTCAGCCTCATCAATATTCCAAAATAGGTCTTACGAGTGCAAGGTGCGTTGTGCGTAAGATATTGGCATTCGCACCCCAGTTTAAGCCTGATATTTTTTCAGGATTATAAGCCTATTTTTGGCTTTGCTTTATCATGGTGTCAATATGTTTTTTTAAAGTGAGCGCAGGGTCGAGTGTGACACCAAGATATCTTGGGGAATCTGAATATTGGAGTTTTGAGTTATTTAAGGAAATTTTTGGGGTCCAGTGGCGATGGTGGTTGTTGATGGTGAAGAGGCTGATTTCAAATTTGCTGATGTTAATGGATAATTTCAGTTTCGGAGTTACCTTTTGCAGATTTTTCATGGCTTTAGAGTGTTCTGCATCGGAGAGGTTTTTGGAGACTCAGATGATTATGTCATCTGCGTAAAGGGCAATTTTATCTGGTGGTTTGATAAAAGTGTGTACATCATTTAGGTAAATATTGAAGAGAATAAGGCTTAGGATTGATTCTTGGGGTAGACCTTGGTAAATAAGAGTGGTTTTTGATTTGTTGTTGAAGTTAACCTGTATGGTGCATTTGGATAGAAAGTCCAACTCAGCTGAACCAATTCAGCATACTTCCCTCTATTCCAAGTTCATTGAGTTTGAGAATTAGCTTTTCCTTCCAAACTCTGTCGAAGGCTTGGGAAAGGTCGATGAAGGCTGCTATAGTAGATTTTGTAGGTTTATGATGGAAGCTGTCCTGATTTGTTGAACAAAGTAAAAGATTGAATCTTCTGTGCTTTGATATTTTTTAAAAGCTCTTTGATGAGGGTCTAGTAGGTTGTTGGGGTTAAGATAAAAATATAACCTATTGAGAATCATGTGTTCCATGATTTTGCAGGGTATAGAGGTCAGAGAGATAGGTCTGTAGTTGGTTGGGTGGTTCTCAAGCTTGCCTGGTTTGTAGATGGGGATAATTGTGGCATGTTTCCACTCTTTAGGGAGGGTAGACAAGCTCCAACTGTAATTAAAAATGCTTACGAGTTCTAGTTTGGCATGGGAACTGAGATTTTTCAACATGGGTCCAGTGATGTTGTCTGGACCAGGAGCTTTTGTAGGTTCAAGATGACTTAAAGCATCGTCCAGTTCATGCTCTTGAAAAGGTTTACTGAAAATGTTGTGGCTGGGTTTGGATTTTGAAAGGTTTCTGGTGAGCCTAGATTTTCTAGATTATTTTATCCTGTAAATTAAAATTAAGTTTTGCGGTGGAGCTGTAATGGTGGGCAAAATGATTTGCTATGCTGTATTTATCTGTGAGGGGATTTCCAGAATTATCTTTGAAAGTATTTGAGCTGTGCTGGGAGATGGAGTGTCCTGATTGAGGGCATGTAGCTGTCTCCATAGTTTCGTGTCGCTGGTTTTTGGGCCATTTGAAGATCAGAGTTCAATCCACATATTCTGTTTGATTTGGTCAGCCTTAAGCTTAATTTTTGCAGCAAGGTGATTGTAATCTCTGATGAGGAGGGTGTTGTTGTTCTCAATAAGGTCTTGGTAAACTTGGTTCCTATCTTCTATTTCATCTTTCAAAAGATCTAGTACCTCTTTGTATCCAGGAATGTAGAATTTTCTGTTTCCTCTGGGGATATTTTGTTTGGCAGAAATTAGGACTGCAGACTTCCAGTTCTTCCACCTGTCTTCCAAAGAGGAATTTAGTGGGATTTTGCTGAGAAGACTATCTAACAATATTTTAAATGAATTCCAGGAGGCTTTCTTATATTTCCAGAAAAGTCTTTGTGAAGATTTTGGGAGGGAGGTGGAGGTGGAGATTTCTGTTAGCAAAGGAAGATGGTCGCTTCCGATGCTTTTTAGGGTGCTGTTTTTTATGAACTGTAGCATAGATGGAGAGGTGATGGTGAGATCTAGTGTTTGTGGAGTTCCATAGGAGTGAGAGATGTAGGTAGGACCATGGGACACAATTGTGAGGTTGTGTCATCAATGAAGGTGCTGAGGATAGATCCCTCAGTGTTGTTGAAGGAACAGCCCCAAGATTGATGCTTGCTGTTGAATTCTCCAAGGATGAGTATATTGGTGTCAAGTAGGTGTGCAACTAAGTCTAGTTCTGGGCCTGGTTTTTGGGGTGGGTGGTAGGTATTCACAATTGTTAGGGGTCTCTGATTAGGTAGGTGTATTTTGAAGGCCTGTAATTCTGTGTGGGTTGTTGAAGGAGTGTCAATTTCTTCAAAAGAGAGGTCTTTGATGAGGGTCAGGAGCCCTCCTACTCCATCTGATGAAGGTCTTGTTTTTTCTCAGTATTTTGAAGCCCTTTACCTTAAAAAGGCGATTGGGCTTAAGCTTGGTTTCTTGCAGACAAATGATATTAGCACTTTTGGAATCCGCCAGTGATAATATCTCGTCCAGTTTAACCTTGCTCTTATTAGTAGATATGCCATTGATGTTACATTGAAGAACATTCAATTTGGCATTGGGAGACTAGGGAATTTTTCGATCGAAGCCCTCTGCCTAAACTCCAGACGCGGCCCTGATTATTCTGCGCGATGGCCGATGCAGCATAGTGGGGAGATTTGACAACCATCATGATTAGGTAAAGTAAAATGCGTCTACCTTTTTCATTAAGACTGAGAGCACTACTTAGTGGCAGGCTGACTTAGCTCCAAAAGAAATGGCCGCCTCTGACATGAGAAACAGACACCATGTGCAGCGCTCCTAACATGGAGTACAAACGCTGCTCATCCTGTATTCCTGGATCAGGAGCCCTTAGGGGTACTATCAGCTGAGCCCAGGTTTTTTAGCGAGCTTGTTACTGCTCCCCCTCTTCCTTTTTCATCCGGGCTTGGGACCGGCAAAGGTGGAGTTTTTAACTATATTATAGAGCCAACCTACAAAATGGTGTTTTCCATAGAGGGTTTACTTATTAAACCTATGTAGGTTACACATATATAATAAAATAAAATAATGAAAGCATATCCTGACCAGAGCACATGTTGTTTTTAGATGGCAGAGCGCCATCTAGTTGAACAGAAATCAACTAAACATTGATTTAACCTGTTCCTTGATTTTTGGCCAACCCAATTTCTTGATAAATCAAGAAAAGCCATCCATGAAAAAGCACATGTGCTCTGGTCAGGATATGCTTTCATTATTTTTAATATCAACACCTGACCCATTTATTTTTTATTTTTTTTATATTGTTTTTTTCATGTTTACACAAATTTGGCCTTAAATTACCCATTTCATGGTTTTTCAAGAAGCCTCTGGGACCAAATATTTTTTGGTCGCAGTGGTACAGCCTGTTCCAAGCTGACGAGCGCCAACAGTGCAAAACACATTTGTAGATGGCTTTTCTTGATTTATCAAGAAATTGGGTTGGCCAAATATCAGGGAACAGGTTAAATCAACGTTTAGTTGATTTCTGTTCCACCAGATGGCGCTCTGCCATATAAAATGCACATGTGCTCTGGTCAGTATGCTTTCATTATTTTTAATATCAACACCTGACCCATTTATTTATTTATTTTTTCTATTGTTTTTTCATATATGATAATGTAAAACACCTATTTTTGCGTTGAAAGAATATACCATAACTTATCATCATTGACTTATCATTTCCGATGAGAGACTGTCTCTTTGAGAGACCGGGTTTGCCATGTTTTTTGGGCGATCTTTCATGAGAGACTACCATATTTCAAAGCTAATTTTTAAAATTCATTTCATTAAAATATGGTTTTAAAATATTGGCCTTCAATATTATGAGGTCTACAAGGTAATAAGACCAAATCCCCAAATAAATTAATATTTTTGATTTGGTCTTATTATCTTGTAGTTCTAATTTATAATTCAAATTGTACTTTATCAATATTATTAGGCATAAATTTGACCTTTTTAAAAATATATAAAAAAAAAAAAAATAGCCAGAGACATTTAAAAAGTTCATAAAACCTTTTTAAGGCAAATATATGCGTACAAGAAGCTTTTCAATAGCTAGGGGACCTTGAAAATTGTTTAGGTTAAATTCTTATAAGTAAAGATTTCTCTGTGTATTCCTTGTGTTTTTATTGGTTTAGAAAATGATAATAAAACTTACATTAATTTAGATTCGGAATTGTGCATATAAGTTTGTACAAAATATGTTCAATGCCTTATCATAGCAAGAGAAACATCAAAGATAGCATGCAGCAGTATTGTCAGACATAACAAGGAAAACTAGACTGACTCTGAGTTTGCGCTAGTTAAAGTATTATTTATTTTATATGGCAGACTCTAATCATGTTTCAATGTAGATTGTCTTAAAGAGATTCAAAATTAAGAACTTTTTTTTTCAAATTTGAACTGACTTCAAGCCTAAGAATAATGAACAAACACAGATGCTGTGTTCCAATTGGGAGCATCCCTAGGGAGCTGGCAGAACAACATCCAGATGGGCCAGTTAGTTACATAAGGGAATGTTGGCAGAGCTGCCTGCCTTGTGATGTAATTTCTCATTCATTAAGATCTACCTGGACTCTCCTTGATGGCAAGTCCTGGGGTTACTTATTCTGTTATTTTTATTTAGAATAAATTTGTAAGATAACTAAGTATTTCCTTCTTTCAATAAGTTGCACAAATATGATGCATTTAGAATTTGCACCCTGTCTCCCTAACATCCTATGCCATACTCTTGTTGACAATTTCTTCATTTACTCTTTTAGATATGGATAATGTGTATTTCTGGAATTTTAAAAATGTCACATTTTAAAAAGTTTCTTTAACACTTTTGTGTTTAGAAGTACAACTTGTCATAAATGGCTGTTACATAATACTGATTTAATTTTTGGTAGTAAAATCTAAACATTCTCTGAAGAAGATGGAGCAAAATATGCTATATAAATAACCTGAAATAATAATTTGAGTGTGTGTGGAGTGAGAAGTAGAATATAGTTTTTAAAAATAATACAAGATGTTCTCTTCACATTAGTAACTAAAGGAATTCATGCCATCTGGTTGGAAATAGATAACATCCACATTCTCAGACAAAGGGGGTCAGTGGATCAGGGGTATAAACCGTCAATTTCCAACCCTAAGACCGAATCCAGCAAAGGGCACTCTTTTCTGAATAATAAATTCTCCAATGGGCTCCCTATTCTTGCAAAAGTCCAACCCCGCCAGTGAGAGCAAGAAGCCAAATAGGGCTCTTTCACACTTGTAATTGCCAAAGTCAAACTTCTTTCCACATGTGTAAACATGTAGTCATTTACAATAAAAGAAGTTGCCAACCACTACTCACCATGATTATCATGGCCTGTACCACAAACACTAGAGATAACTAAAAAAAAATAGTGTGAGTACTCATGTAAGCATTATTGTAGCTTCACATTTAAATTTTTAACTTGGTCTTGTTACCTTTTAATATATATTTTTAAAAGATCTTGTAAAATATCTATTTTTCTATTAATATTTCTAAGCTAAAATTTAAGGATGCAAATTAAATTACAAAACTTGATCTAAAATATTGTTATGAAGTCTTGAGGCATCAAAAAAAAAAAGGAATATTGTGGAATGATTCTGGTATGCTGGCTCTGAGGACTCTTCAAGGCTTGTGTGAGGACCTTGAAGGGGGTTCAGCACTACAAGGTAATAGGGCCAAATCTAAATAAATAGTGTGTGACGTTTCAGTAACAGCATTGTTACCATCATCAGACAAAAGACTGGTGGTTTAGCACATGTGTTCAATATCTATCATTTGGAACAACTGATAAGATTAATCTCCATGAGGTGTCACAAAGTCTGTGGTCAAATACAATTTGCTTCTTTATCTCTGTGGTGATAACATTCTTATTTATCCTGTGGTTGTACACAGAGAAATAATAAAACTATAAACTAGAACAAATAAAAAGTAAATAAAAGATTCAAAGAACAATTCTTATTTAACTAGAAATTACAACCTGTAAGCATCATGATACAACAATATGACTATTCCATTCTTAGGCTAGACACTTCCTTATTTAGCAAACAATACTTTTTCCAAAGTGGGATGGAGTGAGGCACTCATTAAAAGTGATGTTGCAATCTGGAATAGGAATAATACAAAAATTGCGACACTGAGTGGAGAGAGATTAAAGACCTCCATGGCCAGAACAAATATAATAAGCCTATTGGAATGGAACTTCCATAGCATTGCAGGATGTAACATTCAAGGGCAGGATTTAGCCTTCACTATATTTAACTAGCCGAATGACCCAGGCAACGCCCGTGTTTTACCCGATTGAATGTTTTGATTCAAATACTATTTGTTACAATTATAATTTGGCGCCTTAAATAAATGCATATGTTAGTTAATAACTATAGCCTATGTGCTTTATCTGTCTATGTACTGTTGGCTTCCGTAGGCGTCTCTTACTGGGAAAAAAAAAGAGAGGATTCCATTTGGTTATTAACTAATATATGCATTTATTTAAGGAGCGACCCGCTCCAACACAATAGTTACAAAAACGAAAATGCGAGTGGGGGGGGTGCAAAGGTGGCGTGATCGTAGCCGACCAATAGGAGGGCGCCATTCCAAAAAAAAAGCAAACCGTGACAGAGTTGATTGATTAGGAGATGAAGAATGACGCTCGTAACTGTATATAGAATACTAGCTAAAGTTCATTATCACAGGTTTGCAGATTTTGACAAATTTTGCAAAAAGGGCATAACCCTTTGCGGACCTGTGTGACCTCAGGTGGACAAGGTTAAATGATCCAGCAGGTCTTGTGTCTAGCTAGGGTAGACATGGAAACTGAGCCCCCCTATATTAACTCTAGTGTCGACTTACGTTAGACAAACGCGCCATCTATGAATAAAAATTTAACTAATTTGGCATCTGCCCAATTTTTTAATATATTTTTATTTACTTTTGAAAAATGGCGTCCTTTAGTGAATCCACTATTATTGATGAAGAAGATTATGAAGTTGTGTGATAGTGAGTATGATACTTTTTATGATTCTGATGATACAATTATTTATAATTATGAAAGAGTGAAACTAAAAGTGTGAATGAAGAAACATGGCTGAATGTTTCTAATAACGATATAGCTCCAGTTAATCATAATTTTACAGCGCAATCTGGCCTCACCCAAAATATATCACCTCAATCTAAACCAAAAGATTATTTTTACTTATTTTTTACAGCAGAATTATTAAATCAAATAGTTCTACAAACTAATAAATATGCAGAAAAAAAATTCAGAAAAAAATTTGAGTACACATTCAACTTGGCTCAAATGGAAAAATGTAACACTAGATGAAATGAAGGCCTTTATTGGACTAATTATAAATATGGGTATAGTAATTTTGCCAAATCTGAAAGATTATTGGGCTACTGATTTTTTAACTATTCATGAATGTTTCCCAAAAGTTTTCAACCGTCAAAGATTTTTACAAATATTTTGGATGCTTCACCTTTCAGAACCTACCTCCTGCTGACACCCCTATTCATACACGGACCCAAAAAGCACAAAATTATCTTTCCTATTTGAGCAATATATTTCTTTCAATTTTCAAGCCATCAAAAAATATAGCAATAGATGAATCAACTGTAGGATACAAAGGGAAAATATCATTCAAAACCTATAACCCTCAAAAGCCAAGAAAATGGGGATTGAGGGTATATTTTGCGGCCAAATCAAAATTAGGTTATATTCATTCCTTATTATGGCAAACTTACTACAGACTCTCTAATACAACCTGATCTATCATTTACCTCTAGAATAGTTCTTTCTTTATTCAAAAACATCAGAATCAAATATCCAGACCTAAAAGGCATGCACATATACACTGACAGATTTTATACCAATGCTCCATTAGCCCAAGAATTATCTTTGTTCAAATGCCACCTAACAGGCACAATAAATCCTGGAAGAAAAGGAAATTGTAAAGAAATCAAAAAGTCTAAAATATCTAAAGGAGAAACACTCGCCTATAGAAAAAATAATATTTTGCTGCTCTCTTGGAAAGACAAGAGAATTGTAACTATGTGTTCATCATGGCATGACTCCAGTGTAGAAACAATTGAAAGACATACTAAACAAGGACGTGAGCAAATAAAAAAAACCTATAGTTGTTTCTGATTACACTCAAAATAGGGGAGGCGTTGATATTGCTGACCAATTAGTTTCCACCTATTCTTTTCTATGAAAATCTTTGAAGTGGTGGAGAAAATTATTTTTTGGGGTCTAGAAGTATCCATTATAAATTCATATATTTTATATAAAGAAAATAACATCAAACATAACATCAAATATAAAAATTACTTAGAATTTAGGAAAGAAATAATTATATGGAATTGATAAAAAATGTCCGAGTGCCACAAGAGTCAAGGAAAAGAGTTCACCAATCAAGTCTCCATACAAAAGAACGCTTGACCAATAAATTACATGTAATGGTCTGACATCCAGAAGGGAAAAACCAAAGACTGTAGTGTATGCTCCAATAGAAAGGTAAAAGGAGGAAGAAAAGAAACTGTGTTTTTTTGCAAAACCTGCACAAAAAAACCTGGTTTGTGCATTGGAGATTGTTTTGAGGCATACCATACCAAGGTTGTTTATAAATCTTTTTAATTTTTTAAAAATTTTTTCCTTACATATACAGTCGAACCTCTTTAATTCAACACCCCAAGGGATCAGAGCTTTCGGTTGAATTAAAGGAAGTGTTGAATTAAGGTTAGATGATTAGCTAATCATCTAACTAGCTAAAATAATATATATATTTTTATAAATAGCTTTGTAATATAAATTAATGATATTAATTGAAACCATTGTGTGTGTACTTTTTTATATTTATTTTTTATTTTCATGATTAACTTTTAGTATCTGGGACAAAATGGCAATAATACATATTTTCGAAACAAATAATATTTTATTCCAATTGTGTGTGTGTGTGTGTGAATAATAGTTTAAAGAAAATAAATATGGAAAATAAAAAGAAAATTAAAGAATATTATTTGAAAAGAATCAAGATTAAAAAAATATATATATTTTATAGATGTCTGTTTTTTCTCTGAAATCCTATCCAGGATGTATTCCAGATAGTCTATTTTTAAAAGACATGCATGCCTTTCTTCCTCAGAAATATCTTTTGAATAACAAAGAGTTTTTATTGTATTAAAGGCATCCACTGCTGCTGCAGGTATTATTGATGTTTTGTTTAAATCTTTTTCTGTTGGCTCTACCTCTTCATCTTCTTTTCCCATTACCTCCTTTACAATTTCTTCAATGGACTGTTCCCCAGCAACTTGCACATCTTTATCAACTTCCAAGAAGTCAATATAGTTGACATCAATGGCTTGATGTTTTTTTAATGCCTCAAAACATCTGTTCATTTCTTCTTCAACAACTTCTTCCATTGCTTCATCCATCACAAATCCTGAATGAGAAAAACAATTTTTTATTGTGGAAGAACTAACCCCAACCCATGCAGCCTCTCTCTAGCCAGTTAATTGCAAAGAGTAAATGTACTTGAGCATTTTTTTTCCTTCCATGCAAGTGAGAAGATACTTTATCATTCGTTTCCTTATATTGGTCTTTTAGGGCTTTAATGATACCCATATCACAGGGTTGTAATGCACTTGTAGTTAGGGCGGGCAAAAATCTTATTTCAATGTTCTGTAACCCTTCAGGTATTTGGTGGGCTGGGCAATTATCTAAAATTAATAAAATTTTTCTTTCTCTTCTTTTGAATATTTGGTCCAATTTTTTCAGCCAATCCGTAAAAATTGCCCCAGTCATCCAGGCTTTTTTTATTAAAATGATAATTTGAGGGAATATTCATGCCATGGAAGCATCGTGGTCTTCTATATTTCCCAATATAAAGTAAAGGCAGTTTTTCACTTCCATCCATATTACAGCATACCAACACTAATTCTCTCTTTAGACTTCTTACCCCCTTCACATTTCTCACCTCTGATAGTCATTGTTTGATTAGGCAAAAGTTTATAAAATAACCCTGTTTCATCAGCATTGAAAATGTCCTGTGGGCTGTATTTAGCTAAAAGTGAAGGAATAATCCCACCTTTCCAAGTGTTGGCATCCGCACTTCCAGCTTCTCCATGAAGTCGTTTAAAGCAATATTCCTTCTGGCCTTAAACTTTTCTAGCCAGCCATTGCTAGCTTCAAAATTATCTTGACCCATTTTCAAGGCCAAGAGTATAGCCTTTTCTTTCAAGATATTGCCATTTATGGCAAGTTTCATGGCATTTGCCTGCCTTATCCACCTAAACAGGGCTTCTTCAATCTCTGGGAATTCCCCGTCACAATCACGTTTTTTAGATTTTAAAAAGGCAATTTTTATGGCGAATTTATTTTTAAAAATTGTGCTAATGGTGAACCGTGGAATATTTCTCTCTCTGGAAACTTGACTATGTGATTTTCCTTGTTCTATTTCTTCTATAATTTTCATTTTTTCCACATAAGTGAGCTGGTGATACTGAATATGTTTCCAATTTTTTTTTTGGCAGAACCTGACATTCTTGCCCCACTCATTTATTCAAATTAACACAGAATATTGATCGAAAAGATAGCGGTTGCCTGGCCGGCATTCATATTTATATAAAACAGAATATTGAATTAAAATGTTATCATAATCATTGTTGGATCATTTTATAAAGATTTATTTATTTAAAAAGAAATTATTTATAAATTTAAAAATAGTTAAAATATTTCAATGTCAGAAATTAAAAAATAAAAATTATTATTAGTTAGCGCATGATGCTGAAATTCCAGCGTAAAAAAAAAAAACAACAAAAACATCCGCTAAATTGCGCAACGGCACTGCAAAGTGAAACTTAAACTAACCAGAAATCGAAAGTGCGCAGGCGCGATCCTATCGGCCGATGCCGATCGCCACCGCCGCCGCCGTAATACCGTTTAGCGGTAAAGTTGCATGTAAAATAACATTCAACTGTCGAAATTCGAATTTTAAATTGGTCGAACTATCGTAACTGTCGTATTATCGATATTGTCGAATTACGGTTTGTTATTTGATAGGCCGAGGTCGGGACATCGGAACATGGTCGAATTATCGCCGAGTATCGAATTGGGGTGTGTCGAATTAACGAGGTTATATTGTATATATAGAATAGTCTTATTTTTTATATTTTGAATAAATTTGTTCATTAAATATTATGATTTGGGTCTTATTTCAAGTTTTAAGCATACTGTATATAAAACTTGGCAGGTTGCCAATTTAAGCCTAGTCTTGCTGGAGGTTCTCACGTAAGTCTCACGTAGTCCGCAAAGGGATAAGATACCACAACTTTTTTTATTTACTTGATTAACCCTAAGTTACTCGCGCCAATTTTACTGACGTTAGTACTCGCGCGGGGTCTCGCAGACCCCAATATTCTACAATGAATAAAATACTTTAAAAATGAAATTTTTATATAAATTTTGCTTGCATCAGAAAGAATACAGTCTCTACTTTACAAATACAGTATAACCTCGTTAATTCGACACACCCAAATTCGACACTCGGCGATAATTCGACCATGTTCTGATGTCCCGATCTCCGGCCTATCAAATAACAAACCGTAATTCGACATATCGATAATACGACACTTCCGATAGTTCGACCATTTTAAAATTCGAATTTCGACAGTTGAATGTTTTTTTTTACATACAAGTTTCCGCTAAAAAGGTATTACGGCGGCGATCGGCGGGCTCCGATAAGATCGCGCGCGCGCATTTTTGGTTCCTGGTTAGTTTAAGTTTCACTTTGCAGTACCGTTGCGCAATGTAGCGAATGTTTTTTTTTTTTTTTTTTTTTTCACGCTGGGATTTAGGCTCTGTGCACTAATTAACAATAATATTTTATTTTTTAATTTAAGCATTAAAATATTTTAATTATTTTAAAATTTACAAATAATTTCCTTTTAAATAAATAAATCTTTATAAAATGTAGCCACAATGATTTTGATAACATTTTATTTCAATATTCCATTTCTGTGTTATTATAAAAGATTTAAACATAAAATCAATAACACCTGCAGCAGCAGTGGATGACTTTAATACATTAAAATTGATTTATTAAAAGACATTTCAGAGGAAGAAAGGCATTCATGTTTTTTCAAAATGACCATCTGGAATACATCCTGTATAGGATTTCAGTGCAAAAACAGACATCTTTAAAGGAATTTTTTAAAAGATCTTCATAATTATTTTAAAATAATTTTTTTAAATTTTCTTTTTATTTACCATATTTATTTCCTTTCAACTGCTATATTTTTCAATTAGAATAAAATATTATTTAATATATTATATTTAATATTTGATAATATTACTGAAAAAAACACATTACCAGTAAATTTATTTTTTACAATTATTTATGTTTCTAAAATATGTATTAATGCCATTTTGTCACTGATACTAAAAGTTAATCATGAAAATAAAATAAAAACACACAATGGTATCAATTAATATCATTGATTTATATTACAAAGCTATTTTTAAAAAATATTATTTTAGCGAGTTAGATGATTAGCTAATCATCTGACTTTAATTCAACACTTCCTTTAATTCAACCGAAAGCTCTGATCCCTTGGGGTGTTGAATTAAAGAGGTTCGACTGTATGTTAGAATAACATCTTTAATTTTTTCTGCTTTAATTTCATTATTAAAATAAAATAATTTCATCTTAAAAGTATATTTATTTTTTTTCTTTAAAAACTTCAAGAATTAATAGTCATTATTAAAATAAAATAATTTCATCTTGAAAGTATATTTATTTTTTTTCTTTAAAAACTTCAAGAATTAATAGCAAAGATTACAAAGGTACTATCTCTTTACTCCATGCACCCAACAACGTCCTAAAAATGGGCGCGATTAATTAAGGGTTAATAGTATATGTTGTGATGATATTCTATTATTTGGAATAGAAAAAATTTGTAATTGACAAAACTATTGCAATAATCAAAGAAAAATTAGATATAGAGGAATTAGGAAGAGTCCAATATTTGTTGGGAGTTAATTTTGAAACCACCGACAAGGGAATATACTTACATCAAGAAACATATATAAACCGACTTATAGCTAGTTTAATGGATTTACCTAAGACATTGGTAGGTTTACCATTTAAAACAGGTACCTGGTTACCTCCAAAGGTTAAGGAAGATGATATTATTGAAACTGAACTCATGAACTCAGATCAATGATAGGTTGTTTATCATTCCTTGCAGACAGAAGCCGACCAGATATATCTTTTTCAGTAAACACTATGGCTCAGTTCTGTAATGGATACAATTATCAACATTGGAAAATTGTAGTAGATTCAATGAACTATGTTTTCAGGACAATACATTATATGATAAACTTATCAAATATCAATAATGGAATTTTGACAGCATACTCAGATGCCAACTGGGGAAGTCATTTGACCAATAGACATTCTACAAGTGGTTACATATTACAGTAAAACCCCTCTATAGTGAACCCCAATGGGACAGAGCTTTTGGTTCACTATAGTCACGGTTTGGCCATTTTTTTTTACTTTTCAAAATTTTTAGACCGTATAATTAAAGGACAGCCATACACACTGGAAGAGGCTTACTCTTAATAGTGGTCACTTTGTTTTAATTCCCTTAATTGACCAATTTCCTTACATTAATACTGAATAATAATAGAAATCATTAGATGATAGGTTCTTCTTATCATTAACATACATGTACCTCTATGTCTAATTTAAAAATCAAGACAAATCATAGGCAAAGTTTTATTAAATATATATTCAAAGATATAAAATGATTTTAAAACATCATTATCACATTATATAATACATTGTTTACTTGGAAAAAATGGCTCTAACACCTTGTTGCTTCAAAGCATTCTTCAAGCATTGCACCATTCAAATAAAGTTAGTGTTTTTCTTCCATTTCATTTTCCCACATATTCTTCTAGGTCTAGATTTCGTTTTTTTTTAAACCAGTCATGCAAAACATTGCTGACTTTAAAATCATCATAGTTAATGGCATAAAAATAGTTTTTGTTTAATCACGGGACCATTTATTAGGATTTTTTTTTAGCCCTAAAACGTACGATCGCGATCGCGGCAAAAGTTGAGGTTGATTCCTCTTTGTAACAATTTTTAATGGCTTTATATTTTATCTTTTATAATAGAAAAGTTATATTCTCTTATTTTAATATGTTCTTAACATTTTACCTGTGTTGTTTCACTTTGAAAAGTTCTGAAAATGGCCTTTTTTTAAAAAAGAAATAACGCTTTTGTTTTTAAAATGCCTTTGTTTTCTTCATTTTGGAAGCCGTTTGTATTTTTATATTTCAAATTTAATGGATGCAAATATATTCTATTTAATAAAAAGTATAATGTGTTAAAATTTATACAACATACAGCAAAAATAAAGTGCAAAATTCAAAACAAACAATGCCGCTAAATTTATTGTTTTGAAATCGCGATCCGCGAGCAGAAACATGCTCAAAATTTTTTTTTAAAATTACAATTCTAAGTTTGTCATAAGCATAGTATTTTAAATATATTTTATCATTTTGGGTACCGAAAATAGCTTTGTTATAGGGGTAGTTCGTTATTCTAAAAATCGCAAAGTTCGTTATAACGATGGTATTTTCAATGGAATGGAATTGGGAATCGGCGTGGGTTCGTTATAAATGAAGGTTCGTTATATCCAGGGTTCGTATTAGCGGGGTTTTACTGTATATCTTGATGACACCCCTTTTACTTGAAAATCTAGGAAACAGAAATGTTTTGCACTAAGCTCTATGGAATCAGGATTTATTTCTTTAACTGAAAGTGTGAAAGAAATAATATGGTATTACAATATATCAAAAGAAATTAACATATTACCTAACATAGAAAAACCTATCCAATTTTGTGATAATCAATCTGCTATATATTTCTGCAAAAATAGTGTAGAGAATATAAACACTAAGCACATTGATATAAGACTACAATTTATTCGAAAACTTGTTGAAGATGAAGAATTTAAATTAAAATTTGTAAGAAGTAACTTGAATTTGGCCGACTTCCTAACAAAACCTTTATCCAAAGACAGGTTGAATTATTTCCTTGAACAAATATTTGTGAAGGATCATATACATTCCTTCAAGACTTCAGATGACACCTGACCTGGAGCAGAGGGGAGCCTGTCACTACTTTGTCCTATTTGACTTTGACTGTGTATTTGTAAATATAACTATTGATGTAAAGGATATAATATGATCATGGGGCCGAATGTTGAAGGTGATCATCTTGAAATTTCTTGGAAGAAAATATGTAAGTTGTTCAAGCTGTTAGAAGTTATGTATGCTAATTCCTTATTGTAAAAAGTATTTTTTTAATTGGATTTATTTGCATATCAGAAGAATGTAAATAGAATTTTTTTTTTCTTCAGTTGGTTGCTGGTGAAGTGTAGATGAGTGTGTAGCAATGCATAATAAATAATTTTTGTAGGATAATAGGACTTATTGATTTTATAGATTTTCTTTAAAAAGGTAAGATAAAAAATCTCTGCACAACAACAAAGCCGTTCTCTTCGCCTATCTCGTCGCGAACATCGTAGAACGAGCGTTCTAAGGGAGAGAGTTGACATTTGGCGGGCCAACCGTTTTTTTTTTTTTTTTTTTTTTTTTTTAGAATAAAACTCCACATTTTGAAGGGTAGGCTCCAGCTTCTGGTTGAGGGCTATTTTGGCAAGTTTGTCTTGGATTGATGCAGGAAGATGCTACGCACAAAATGTTCAAATTTCAAAATTTTCATCTTCGGGAAGATGACCTGGAAGTGGTTGTCTTGATAGGGCATCAGCGGTGATTAGGTCCTTTCCCGGCGTATGAAAGATATGAAACGAGAACTGAAGCATCCTCATACAGTACCGTTGAAGCCTTGGCGTTAGATCGTTCAGATCTTTTGTGGTGAAGATGGGGACTAAAGGTTTGTGATCTGTTTCGATGAGGAAGGTTTTTCCAACCACAAAGTCCTTGAAGCGCTCACACGCCCATGTGATTGCAAGGGCTTCCTTCTCTATTTGAGCATATCCCTGCTCCATCTTCGTCAACGACCGTGATGCAAAGACCACTGAGCACCACTCATTGGCTTCATGCTCTTGCTTGAGGACAGCTCCCAGGCCATACGATGATGCATCGGCTGAGACCATGGTCTTCTTAGAGATGCCAAAGCTTGCCAGAACCTCTTTGACTTTCTCGAACACTTTTTTCTGTGGTGAGCCCTAGAAAAACTCACGTCTTTCTTTCTTAGGTCGTTTAGTGGCTTTGTGATTTCCGCTAGATTTGGAACAAAGCGGCTTAAGAAGTTGACTATGCCCATAAAACGTTGCACCCCGTGCAAGTCAGCTGGCGGTTTCATCTTGGCGATGGCTTTGACTTTCTTTTCGTCCGCCTCGATACCGTGTTCGTCAATGTAATGCCCAGGAATGTGATGTTGCTTACAACCGAACTGGCACTTTTCTTTGTTAAGCGTAATTCCTGAGTTCTTTAGGCATCTCAACACTTCGCGTAGTGTCTCGTCATTCTCTTTATTTCTCTTTGCGTAAATGAGGATGTCATCCATGTGACAGATTACCCCATTGACTCCACGTAAGATAGCAGACATGCGTTTCTGGAAGTGTTCTGGAGCGCTGGAAATCCCAAAGGGAAGCCTTTTGAATTTATATCTGCCAAAGGGCGTAATGAAAGTCGTCAGCGTTTGACTTTCTTCAGAGAGTTTAATCTGCCAAAATCCACTGTTAGCATCCAGCTTGGAAAAGATTTTGGCCCCGTTGAGTTGAGCTAGTTCATGTTCAAGGACAGGAAGTGGGTGAAGCTCACGTTCCACACTCAGGTCAAGCCGGGACAAGTCTACACAGATTCTGATTTTCCCGTTTGGCTTTCCAGCTAGGACGGTCGGTGCGCACCACTCCATTGGCTCATCAACTGGTTCGATGATTTCTTGAGCCACCATGGCATCCAGTTGCTCTTTTAACTTCGGCATGAGCGGAAGAGGCACTCGTCTTGGCACTGGTATGGAGAAGGGCTTGGTACCTTCCTTCAACTTGATGTGATAGGGCTGTTCAATAAGCCCCAGTCCTTCAAATAGCTTAGGGAACTCTTGTTATGGATTGACATCCGTTTTTCTGTTGATGACAAGATCAATTCGTTTGACGAGACCCAGCAGAGGTTGCTCCAAATGGTGGACCACGTACGCGGTTTCCTTCACTTCACGTGTGTTAGCTCGGAGCTTCGCCATGAAGGTCCCAGCATTCTCCAATCTTTGGTTCGCGGCCGCCATCAGTTGACCGTCGGTAGGTGCCAGTTGGACGTTTCTGAAATACCGCTTGTACAGGGAAAAAGGTATAAGTGTCACATCCGAGCCCGGATCTAACTTGAAGTGGATTGCAGTGCCGTTGACTCTTACTGTTGACTTCCACCTGCTCTTTATGCTTCCCAGCGTAGGCTCGCGGGCAGCATATACAAATGAGCACTTCTCCTGCGCTGGGGTTTCCTCCGAGGATATGGCGTTCACCTCATTGTTTTTTTCTTCGACAGAGATTAGTGTAATGGCCCTTTTTCCTGCACTTTCCACAGACTTTGTCCTTAGCGGGGCACTTATCTCTGTAACGATAATGATGTTTGGTAGTCCCACAGTTAAAGCAAGTTGGAAATTTTTTTCCTTCGTCTGTTTCCTCGGCACTGTCTGTTTGTCTAGACGTTGATCTGCCATTGTCCTTGCCATGACCTGATGCTTTAGGCTTCTGCTTGGCCACTTTCTGCGTTGTGTCGACCTGCGATGTAGAAGGGTTAAGATCCTGTTGTTCACGCATCACAGCTTCCCACTGACGGGCGATCTCGACTGCTTTGGCCAAGGTCAGGTTTTCGTTTAGCATCAGTTTCTCCGACAACTTCCTATCTTTTACTCCAAGCACTAAACGATCACAAATAAGCTCCTCGCGCAGATTAGCGTATTCGCAGTGCTCAGATATTCTGTGCAAGACTGTTACAAATTCCTCAATGGTTTCTTCTGGCCATTGACTCCTTAATCCGAACAAAGCCCGCTCATACACCACGTTACGTTTGCCAATAAAGTGGTTGTCGAACGCTTCAATGACTTTGTCGAGGTTCTTTGCGTCATCTGCTGAGAGATTGAACGCAGAGTAGATTTCCTCAGCCCTCTCTCCCATAAGATATATCAATGCTCTGATCTGATATTCTTGTTCCTTGGCGTTCAAGTTGAAGAGAAGTCTGTATCGATAAAATCGCTGTTTCCAGCTTGGCCAATTCTTGCCATCAAAACTGAAGTTAGGAGGCGGGAGGAAGGAATTTGATTCCATGTCAGGTTTGTTTGCACAAGAGTGTAATTAATTAAAAAGGCACTTACTTGGGCTCTTCACGATCCCGCCGCTGCCACCATGTTGTGCCCGTTGTTTTGTCAATAATCCACTCTGAGTCATCGGAGCTCCCTTGGTACCGTTTTTTTTTATAATCAGTGCCGAAACATAAGGCCAGACGCGGAGATACTCCCCCGTTCGCAGCCAAAACCGAAACCAAACCGCCTGGTTCCAGTCTTGGCCGGTTCCCGCCGCCATACTGGCGCCACCAGGTGCGAAGTGGCGTGAGGATTATCGCCTGAACCCTCAACAGAAACCAATCACCGAATTGTATCATAAGATGTCATAGACCTGTATACACAAGCCTACCCACATGACTTAATAATAACTCCCTACAAACCATTTTAATGAAAAATAAAGAAGCATATCTGGGCCACCTTGCAATCCTAAAACTTACAGAAATCTTCCTTAAGAGCATTACAGTTCAATTCATAGGCAAATACTATAAGAAGATAAAAGGCACACCAATGGGAAATCCACTCTCTACAACCCTAGCAGAAATAGTTTTATCTACCGTTGACCCTTAGATAAATGAAACAAAATTAAATGAAATTTTACTCTGGTCAATGTACGTAGATGACATATTTTGCATCATTACAGAAAATAGTGAAAATTACATTCTGGAAACCTTCAATAGATTTAACCCATCAATTCACCATAGAGAAAGAAAACCAAAGAAGCCTACCATTCCTTGACATCCTGTTCACAACAAAAGTTTACAGAAAGCCTACCTCCCCAATGCAGTACCTACAATTTTTTTCCTATTCCTCCATCTCCCACAAAATAATAGGTGCATATACCTTGACAAAAATAACCTTTACCACTGTTCATTAAAAATAGAATACATTAAATTGATTAAATCAAAAACCAGCTTCTTCAATCCGAATACATGCTTCCCTTCATTAAAAGAAATAGATATAGACCTGGAACCCCCAGAGATAACTACCAGTCATTATATCTCCACCTCCTACTTACCATATACGGTTTCCACAATTACACTGTCTTAATATAGGATTTTCATTTTTGACCATAAAGAGCGCTTAGTCCACGTGGTCTCAGTATAATAAAGAGTATTTGTTTCTGGGATAGGAGAGCACCACTTTGGGGTACTAACAGCTTCTTCTTGGGGTTGAATCCCTCAGAAATACTTATGAGATTTTGGTTTTATATAAAATGTGTTTTTGTATTAATTTGAATTCCATTTTATAAATTATGCAAATGTAGGTATTTTCATGTACATCCTTTTAAAATTACACAATAGAACTTAAATGACCAGACACCCTCAAACAAGGGCAGTTTTCATCGCAAAAATGAATATTTTTACCAATTAGCAGCTCTTCAGTAAGAGGAGAACTCTCTCTATAAAGGACATTATTTGGCTCTGCATCTAGGTTCTACTATAACTCTACTCAAGCCTTAAAGTGGCAGAATTCAAGCCACTAAACAAAATAGGTCACTTAATTGGATCAGATTAGATAACCGCATCATCTCACAATCAAATAGTGAGATAGCCAACCTATTCTGGGCCCTCATTTCTTTGAGATGATGATTGCCTTCTCACTAGGTTTGATTTTTAGAGAAAAGAACATTTTGGAGGATGATATGGTGAAATTGGGACTATGAAATAGAATCATATGGCAACAAGTCTTGTTGTATTATGTTTCTATGTGATATATTTTCTAGGTTTAAATGTAAGAATCCATTATCCCTTCAAAATTTTCTTGGATTTCACCCCCCCAAAATGTATAATGGTTTGCAGAGAGCAAGATCTATGTACAATACACACACTCAATATTTTTGCAACTAGTGTAGGCAGATTGCTAGGCAGATTATTTTGTTACTAGACTTTGTTTCGTCACTGTGGTGGTAATACATATCCCAAATACGCCATGGTCAATATTATGAGTAGCAAGTGACTGCTTTACACATGTAGAAAGCAGTTTGACTTTTGCACTTAGAAGTTTGCCAGAGCCTTGTTTGATTACTTGCACTCATTGGTGGAGTTGGACTTTCTCAAGAATTGGGAGCCATTGAAACAATTTTTTTTTTTTTTAGAAAAAGTTCCCAATGCCAGATTTGATTCCAGGTTTGTAGATGCTGAAAATTAATGGTTTATACCACTCCTCTACCAACCATTTCTATAAAATATTTAAGTGAATTCAAAATGTCACATTTTTATCAGAGAATTAATAAACACCTAAAGTAGAAACTTGTTATAACACCCATTTTATAAAAGTAATTTGGTTATAGAGAGAAAGCATCTTAATTCTGAGGTCCCAAGTTTTAAATCCTAAATGTTCTATCCATGGTTATAACAGCAACATAAAATCTTGGTCTCAAGTGAAGTTATTATAGTGAAGTTTGACTGCATGTAGAAGACACCTTTGTTTAGAAGTTGGCATGTGGGGATAACAAATATTTCACATTGTTACAAACTAGGGAGAGATTGCCATTCCTGTTTGCTAGAAAATGACTTGATGGCCTAGCTATTGGTAGCCAAGCTGAAGGCAGTGGTTGTTTACAAAGGCAGTCAATGGCCCACCAGTAACCATGCCACCACAAAGGTGGCTCTGGGCCAGCAAGGGATGTTGACAGCACACCGCTAAAATTAGGAGAGCTCGAAAGGACACACTTTAAGAGCAACAACTACTCCATTGCAATATGTGGGTGAAACTGAATATTCTTATAAACCAGGACTTGGCTACTTTGTGGCGGCTTCACTCTTAGTTTCACATCTGTGCCTGCCTTAACTATTGTTATATAGGCTATAGAAAATACCTACTGCCATTCATTTTACAGCTTTCACACAACTTCAATAAGATCATTTTCTTCTGACATGTTTACAGCTACCTATAAAAAAAAATTGACTAATGACTTAAAAAATAATAATAAAACGGTAGAATATTTATTGATATGAATATAATTAAATTGCACAATAGGAACAAGGAATTGAATGAAAATAAGAATTGCACAAATTTTAACTATAGAAATATATTTTGTTTACTAAAACATTGTACATGTAAACTTAAACTTAACTAATTCCTATTTGAGTGATTTTGTTGAGGATAGGACGATGATAGGAGAAATATGAAATGAAAGGAAGTGTTTCTGCTGTAATGTGTCTTGCGAAAGTCAAGTCGATAGTTGTTCCTTTTAACGTAGTTGACTTAGAAACGTTTGATACGCAATCAAGATTATACGTATTTTTCATGAAATTAAGAAACGAGTTGTCAGGCTTTACGTTTTTGTTAAAATCACCACACAGAAGAATCGCTATACTAGAATCAACTTGCACGAACGGTGGCACGTACTGGCTGTTGTGAATGTACGGACCGAGTCCTTGCCATAGTAACATTCCAATATCCTGCATACTAGCTCCTGGATGAATATATACAGCACCGAGTATAAACTTGAAGCTAGTATTAGCGGCGAAGCAAGTAACTTCAGTCATGCACATGTCACCCTTGGTTTTAATGACACGAGTTACGTCTGTAATCGCAACTTGGAACACTTCCACCGTAGATGTCGATGATAATTTACGATAGATCGCCACTCCACCAGCCGCGTTGGTATTTGAAAATCAAAACACTTATTCAGATCGAAGGTTCAAATTTTTGCTAAATAAATTTGAAATTAAATAAAATTTGTAATTGTAAATGATGAAGTTGAAAATTAAAACATTTACTTAAATTAGATGTTAAAATTCTTGCTCAACACAGTTTAAATAAAGTTTTCTTATATCTGCCACTTTTTCTTAATATTTGTAATTTTAAAGAATCAATTCGAAAATCAAAACATTTATTCAGATCGAAGGTTCAAATTTTTGCTAAATAAATTTGAAACTATTTAAAATTTGTAAAATAATAATTAATTAATTAATTAATTTTAAACTAATAATTTACTTAACACTATCAACATTTATCAATAGTATGACATAACCTATAAACTCAGTTTCTCAACTTTTGTGTCAATCTAACAATTAATCAATCAATCATAGTTTACGATAATGAAATATCAGTGTACAATTATTTACCTTTATTGTTGTAGTTGTTGTAAATGACGAATCTAAGCACTCCACATTTTCACTACAGACACAGCTGACGATACTTTAACCACACGTGTGAACTTGTATTATGACGCTTTCTTGTTTTTCCAACGCCAAGAACGTTCGAGAAAGACAAAGACAGAGACAAGCATGCGCCAATTCAATGCGCCTAATTCTCTAGCGCTGCGCGCGCAGCACTCTCGTTCGATGACTCATCGTAACGTTACCGGGCGTTACACTTTTTCATAAGTGACTCCCAGCCGCAACCTAATTTAAGACGTTGTCACGTCAAAAATGCAGTTTTGCATGAACATGATTTCTTTCGCTTTAAGAGTCAACCTACTTTCTGATCAATCAGTCGGAAATTTTGTACATCTACATTGTCATCAGATTCAGCAAGTGGTCAGGAATGTTGAAATAGACTATAATTATGAACAAACATAAAACACAAAAGTTATATAATCTACTCATATATTTGCCTTATTCTGTCTGTTTGTCTGAAGCTCACGGATAGAACGCGCGCTCATTGGCTGCCAGGGAACACGTGTCCTCCCTGCCCCCCTCTAGACAACCCTGTTATTCAAAAACCATACATCCAATCGCCATGAAATTCTGGGATATTATTAGGTATTTCCCTGGAAAGGTTTTCGAAAAATAATTTCTTGAATATCTTGAATATCCTTAGAGTTATTTGCAGAATTGTAGATATAACTCGCAAGCAGCGCCGCCAGACGGTGATAGGCTTAAGCTTGCTGCTCCACCCCTGTTGACCTTGGGTCATCGTGTGAGTCACAGCATGATGCAACAAAAAACACTCTCTCTGGGGATTGCGGCGTCAACCCTGTTATCAGCTGCCTGTCTATACAGACCACCCTGTCTATAGCGGTCACCTTAGGCAACCCTGTTATCAGCAGTGTGATACATCCACCTGTCTATACAGACCACCCTGTCTATAGCGACCACTCTAGACAACCCTGTTATCAGCTGTGTGATACATCCACCTGTCTATACAGACCACCCTGTTAATAGCGACCACCCAAGTCAACGTTTTTAAAATATATTCGCACTCGGGTAAACCCGGGCGTTGCCCGGGCCATTCGTCTAGTTTATTATAAAGACATAAGGTAACACAATACTACATCTAAATTATGAATTACATATGTCTGATTTTTCGGTTACAGCATTGTTTATCATATTTATTCCAATGTATAGTAAATGAGAAAAATTCCACAGCATACATTATGACTTCTTTAATTCGACACCCCAAGGGATCAGAGCTTTTGGTTGAATTAAAGTAAGTTATATGATTTCATCACAACATTTATTTTAAAAACGAAAGAGGCATATCCTGACTAGGCTCCCATGAGCTCTTCTAGATGGCAGAGCGCCATCTAGTGGAGCAAAAATAAACTAAATGTTTATTTAACTTGCTCCGTGATATTTGACCAACCCAATTTCTTGATAAATCAAGAAAAGTCAACCACGAATGCGTTTCGGGCTGTTGGCCCTCGTCAGCATGGTGCAGACTGTACCTCTTTGACCAAAATTTGGTCCCAGAGGCTTCCTGAGAAATCAAGAAATGGATATTTAAGGCCAAGTTTGCATAAATATGCTTTTCATGTGAAAAAATAAAAAAATATATATAAAATAGGTCAGGTGTTGATATTAAAAACAAAAGAGGCATATCCAGACCAGGCTCACATGAGCCTTTAATATCAACACCTGACCTATTTTATATTTTTTTATTGTTGTTTATATATTATAACCAAATATATACAGTCGACTCAATAATTTGAAACTCAAGGGACCAGAGAAAAACTTCAATTTATCAAGAGTTCAAAGTAACAGAGGGAGGGTAAAGAAAAAAATCAAGTAGACAAGGGTTTGAAGTTTTGTAAGTTACGGGATATACAGTCGAACCTCTTTAATTCAACACCCCAAGGGATCAGAGCTTTCGGTTGAATTAAGGGAAGTGTTGAATTAAGGTTTAGATGATTAGCTAATCATCTAACTCACTAAAATAATATTTTTTTAAAATTGCTTTGTCATATAAATTAATGATATCAATTGAAACCATTGTATGTGTACTTTTTTTGTATTTTTTTTTTATTTTCATGATTAACTTTTAGTATCAGGGACAAAGTGGCAATAATACATATTTTTGAAACATTAATAATTACAAATAATATTTTATTCTAATTAAATAATATAGCAGTTGAAAGTAAATAAATATGGAAAATAAAAAGAAAATTTAAAAATAATATTTAAAAATAATCATGAAGATCTTTTTAAAATTCCTTTATAGATGGTCTGTTTTTGCACAGAAATCCTATTCAGGATATATTCCAGATGGTCTATTTAAAAAAAAAACATGCATGTCTTTCTTCTGAAATGTCTTTTAATAAATAAATTTTAATGTATTAAAGGCATCCACTTCTGCTGCAGGTGTTATTGATTTTGTGTTTAACCCTTAATATCTGATAGACCCCAGACATACTTATTTCATTAAATATCTAGAATTCTATAAAACATTTGGAGATCAAAACTTTAGTAGCTTAATTTTATATGGCAATGAATATGCAAACATATAATAACTTAATTTGTTGCCCTATAATAGACAATAATATGGAGTTGGGGTCCATTGGAGACGCGAGTAATAACGTAACTTCTATTTTCAATCATGGTGAAATAGTTAAGCTGCCTTATAGCTCGGCAATACTTTATATCCTTTATCTATGACTTTGACTTAGGTTTTTAAGAACAATGGATAGAAATAAAACTGAAATTTCCCCCAATTTTTTACTACAAAAGCTACGTTTTCAATATTTAAGAAAAGAGAAGTACACTGATTTCAAATGTACCAAAAAAAGTCCAAAGCAGTTATTTTAATATCAATCATGGACTCCACAAAACAAATAGATTCAAATCGGGTGGAATATCTGAACCAGAAAATAACTTTTTGTAATGAAATAAAATCAGGTGTTGATGTAGTTGATCAATTATGTAAATATTACACAGTAAGTAGGAGGACAAGGAGATGTCCATTGTGCCTTTTTTATTTCATCAATGTTTCAACAAGGTTATATATAAAAGTAATATATATATTTTAAAAATGTGGAATTATTAAAAAGAAAATCATTTATTGAAGATATTGGAATTGGGCTAATTGATCCAAACCTACAAAAATGAGAAAATAAATGTTTTCTGCTAAAAGATATCAAAACATATCTACACTTGCTTCTACATATGAGCCACAACAAGTCCCAAAATGTTATAATTAATTAACAGATATAAATTTACAGTGTTTGTTAAGGAAGAAAATCATCCAGGGTCACATCGTCGGAAGCGTTGCCAAAGTCCGAAAATCCAAAATTATATGCGCTAAACACATTTATACTGAACACTCAACAACACTTTGCAAGAGGTGTGCACAAGAAAAAAATTGATTTTTATTCATATTTTAAAGGCAATTTTTGTATATGTTGATAGTTTATATTTTTTTGACATATTACCAATTTCATAAAATAAAAATAAACAATAATATATGTTTTTATGATAAATTATTATATTTGTAAACTAGAGACTGTACTGTTTTGGATGCAAACAAAAATTATATCTCTATTTTATTTTTCAAGGATTTTATTCATTTTAGAAGATTGGGGTCTGCGAGGCTCCGCGCGAGTACTAATGTCAGTAAAATAGGTGCGAGTAACTAAGGGTTAAATCTTTTATAATAACACAGAATGGAATATTGAAATAAAATTTATCATAATCATTGTGACTTGAAAATTATCCCACAAGTGTTTTTTTTCAGCGAAAAATCAAAATTTATCCCAAGGAGAAATAACGATTATTTCTAACTTAGAGGTGAGGGAGGTATGACTTAAGTGACTTACCGCAAGCTTTTAAAGTTATAATTTTATTGGGAGCGCTCTCTGGTCTTGCCTATTTTCAAACAAGAGTTGGATCTCAAAATTTTTGTGATTTATTATTTTAAACATTTGTACCATTATTCACAAATTTTCATTTTAAAAAGAAGTCGGTCATTTTTTGTTGAGGGAGGGACTTCAGTGTATCATTGCCCGATGAATTTTTGATAGTAGTGAGAGCTGTGAAGAAATTGTCACTTGTGTCGGTTCTGAGGTGCGTAGAAACATTGGGTAGTAAGAGATCTCCTTGCCTCGCTCAGTGCGGGAAATTTGAGATCTAACTTTTTTAGTTAGTTCACACGTCTAGTCTGGCTTGAGAAAGCTGCCGAAAACATTTCCCTCTTATTTTAATTTTCAGATAGAATCTTACATATTTAAAAAATCAAGTAAACAAGAGTTTGATCAAAATTTGTGATTTATTATTTCAAACATTTGTACAGTTTTTCAGAAATGTTCATTTGTGGTAAGATACTATTCCTTCAACTTCAAATTACCAAGGGGACCAATTAAATTGAATTTATTCAACTTATCAAAT
The DNA here is from genome assembly GCA_030710605.1 of Cordylochernes scorpioides. Taxonomy (NCBI): domain Eukaryota; kingdom Metazoa; phylum Arthropoda; class Arachnida; order Pseudoscorpiones; family Chernetidae; genus Cordylochernes; species Cordylochernes scorpioides. The sequence continues at coordinate 42,659,510 of CP092872.1, read as the reverse complement.
ATTTTTCAAGGGACTGGAAAAACATTTCAAATTAATGAGTTTCAAATTATCGAGAGTCGACTGTAATTTAAAATAATAATTTTAGAAAGTACTGCTGTAAAAATATATTTTAATTAATAATGTTGTTGTTGTTGTTGTTTCTTATCCCCTTGTGTAAAGATTACACGAATTCCATGAGTTCATGATCTCATGGAATGGGGTATAGGGGTGCAGCTTTCGTTGATCATGGCACCATGATCCAGGCACACTTTGGTGAAAGTCTGACTTTGCCTGTAATTTGAGGCCGTTCCTAGCATGGAAGCCTTTGCTGCTGACTCTAACATGAGTACAGATGCAGCTCCTTCATATCCCTGGAGTGGGACCATTGCTGAGGTCCATCAACTGGGTCAGTTGAACTCAGGATTTTTAAAGAGGGAGTGTTCCTCCTGGTTACAGCATCAAGTCTACCAGAACAAGACTTGATGCAATTGTGTAGAGGGTTTACTGTACCTCCCAACATTGTCCACTGCACCACAGGCCAGTTACAGAGGGTAAGCATGGGAGGCCAATTAACAATGTATAAAAAATTGCATTAATACATTTTATAACAAAGGAAAAATTACAAATACATTTTAATCTAAGTGAATAAATGTGCAGGAAGAAAAAGAATGAATTTAGAAAATAAAGAGAAAGCTAAAGAATTTATTTAACTCTTAAAGACGGTGTTGACAAGCGGCTTCTCAAGTTAGGCCTATATCATCACATAAACAATCTCGCGCGAACATCGGCGCCTATATTTTTAAGCATGGTGTACCTATGCTAACAATGGTCCATCTTTCTGGTGTGCCAAAGTATTTGTATTTTTAGTGATAATTTTTGTATTTTAATAAGAATTTTCTAAAGTTCCCGAAGTTTGATTTTAAAAAATTGTTGAAATATTGTTAGGTTGGATTAACATTTGTGGGGGGTCAGTGAAAGGATGGTCTAAACCAGGCCTGGCCAATCCGCGGCTTGCCGTAAAAAATTTTGCGCCTCGCCATTTAACTTTATATTTCTTTTTTAACTTTCATTTCTCGTCTGTATATTCAAAAACAGAAAACATATTGAAATAATTATAATAATTTTTTAATTTAAAATATGTCCCACAATTTTTAAAATACATATTTGATTCCATAAAAAGGAAGAAAAAAGTTAGGAATAATGGTAATTAATAGAGAAATATTTTTTATTTTAAATTGTTATTATTATTTTTATTTAAAAAAAGCAGCTGAAAAATAATAAATAAAAACATTAAGCATCAAGGAAGTATTAAGTATTTTTAAAATACATTTTAAAGTTATAATTTTGATATAGTTAGTTTTTTGACCTTGTTTATGATTCCGTGCGGCCCATGGCGCCATTTAGGTTGGCCAGGGCTGGTCTAAACCATTGGTTTTCGACCACTACGACCCGGGTTCGACTCCCGCATTGGGCACTTTTTTATGTTAAAAAAAAAAAAATGCTTCAATGGCTCCCGATTCTTGCAAAAGTCCAACCCCACCAGCGAGTGCAAGTAACCAAACTGGGCTCTGGCACATTTGTAAGTGCAAAGTCGAACTGCTTTTCACATGTGTAGACATGTGGTGCACTTACAGTAAAAGCAGTCGCCTACTTCTACCCACCATGATTATCATGGCCTGTACCACGTATACTAGGGATAAGCAAATAAAAAAAACATTTGCTATTTGATAGGCTGGAGGTTGAGACATGAAAACACGGTCGGAATTATCGCAGGTGTCGGATAACAAGGTTATACTGTATTTTTAAATAGTTGGTACAGTTTCCATTAGTTTAAACAAAAATAGAAAATAGAATACTGATAAGAAGAAAACTAAAAATAATATATTTTATAAGAATCCTAAAATTATATTTGAAAAGTAGAGTGAAATTAAAAGAAAAAATTTAAAAGTGGATAACACAGAGTTGTATCTGTCTTCATTTTCCCTGATACATTACGATAACCTTTGTGATATAGACATGATCATCAATAGCAGCACACTGACATTCCATAAGCTAAGCACTCCAGATATCCACACTGAAGCCATCTCTTGAAGCAACCCACCATGAACTCTTCCACAGCAATTAACCTGCTCCACACCTAGTGGGCTGAGCTTCCATATCCATCTTCCAGCCTTTATTTTTGCCTGATAACTTCAGACTCTGTAACTGGCCCAAAAGCTGGAAATACAAAGGTGCTTTTAAGCATTTTTCTCAAATATTTCTTCTTGCAATCAACAACTCTTGTCTTTAACCTGCAATGCCCACATCTACTCGACTGTAAGGACAGCCAAAGAGCCAGCCAAACACAACTTTGTGTGCCCATTATCAAGCAAACCAGGTGTACCACAGCTAACCTCACACAATTCGTAACATTTCAAGTCTTGCAGCCAGGCTGGTACTCCTTCTCTAAGTGAGCCACACAGCCACTATACACCTAATGGTCAATTTCATCTACTCACACAGTACCCAATATTGCTCAGCTTCTATCAGACTTGACCACAATCTGTTGATGCAGCTATGCCTCTGCTTTACTGGATTATTTTGAGGAATTTAATCACATTTTCTGAAGCCATTTCAATCATTATTCTGTGTTTATATAATCACTTGAGCATAATAGTACCATTTGACACAATATGCTGAATAAACATAGGCACTAATGAGTGACTTGCATACTATACACATTGCAATCTAAAGATCTTGTTGATATCATTACTGCAAATTTAAAGATTTTTTTTGTGCTTCATTCCTCATTATATCAGCTTCTTGTATCAGTGGAACAGTAAGACTAGTGAGAAGAGAGATGTTGGTTCAGCTAAGTTTATATATTAACCATTATTTCACGTATAATGGCTACTCAATTTTTTTTCTTTCGCTAAATATGAAAGAATATTTTAAAGATGGAACATCCATTTATAAATATTTTTATTTATGCGTTAAAGATTATAGACCATATAACAAGTTTTGTTGAGCATAGAAATATTTTAAAATAGTGATTTTCAATAGTACCTAGCCAGCCAAAATAATCAACAAAGGAATGTGTGGTGCAGGTTACAGGAGGATCCCCCAGCAGGAATCAGTGGAGCCCCAACTGACAACAACATCCTTTTGTGGAATGCTGTTATCTTTGGGTAAGTACAGTCTTTAATTCAACACCCCAGGGGATCTGAACTTTCAGTTGAATTAAAGTAAGTGTTGAAGTAAGTTATATGTGTGTGTGTGATTTCATCACAACATTCATTTCTGGGAGAAAATTTATATAGGGTCGTTATTTTATTTAATTATTCAATGAAAATATTTGGAAACAGATTTATTATTTGTAAAATCATCATTTAGGTGCCTAGCTTGCTTGCTCGATATTCTCTAGCTGTATATAGTTTGGTTAATTTGTTTATTTTTTGTCGACTGGTCGTGGTGACGTCATCAATAAATATACTTTCACACCTTCAGATATACAAAGACTTGATTTCTACGCTACAACTGGTGGAGAGACTGGACTGATACCCATTAAGAAATAAAAGAAAAATTGATTCTGTTGAACCAGAAGAAACTTCTATGAATGTAAAGACAGAAGCGGGTACCCAGGTAAGCAACTACTTTGTTCAACATCTGCCAAGGAACCCTTTCCTTTTCTCCGGGGTGAAGATCTCCAAAAATGGTTAAAAGGGTATGAACGTGTGGCAAGGTACAACCATTTGGACGAAACCCTTTGTCTTACTAAAGTCTATTTTTATCTGTCTGGAACTGCTCTCAAATGGTTTGAGAACAACGAAGAAAGCATCCAGACTTGGAAGGAATTCACATCTCAATTAGAGAATGTGTTTGGAAAAAAGAAAATTCAAAATTGCAAGAGGAGAAGAAACTTAAAACACGGGCGCAATTAAAAGGTGAAAGTACCGAATTTTACATCCAGGATGTCCTGTGCTTGTGCAAAGAGGTTGATCCTCAAATGAGCGAGGAAGATAAAATCTCCCACCTCATGAAGGGGATAGCTGAGGAGCTTTATCAAGCACTCCTACCGAGGGATGCACCGAGCAATTCATTACAGAATTTCGCCATGTCGAAGCTCTCCGTTGTAGGCAAGTTACCCCAACCATGTACGAGCGTCTACCAAATGTAGCCTCTCTCTGTGACCAGGATAATGGAGATCTGTCATCGCTGATCCGAAAAATTGTCCGCGAGGAGATACAGCAAGCATTGCACTCTCCTCAAGAGGAGACTAAAATCGCTGCCATTGAAGATTTAGTGAGGGAAGAGATTGTAAAGACCTTAGCGCCTATATCAAAACCTACAGTAAGTCCCCCTCAAGCACCCAGGCCGGAATCAAATACTAGATACGAGGCCCAAACGATACGACCGCATCTTGAACCTCATTACTGAAAGCAAGGAGGAAGACATGACACAAACGAATGGCGAACCACTGAAGGAAGCCAATTTGTTTCTACTGCGGACACCCAGGTTATGTCGTCCGCTATTGCTGCGACAGGAATAGACACAATGAGGAAAGGAGAAATGAATATTTCCAAAGAAATCAAGATGCAATGGTATTCTACAACTCTCGAGCAGAATCTCAGGAACCCAACGATGAATCATCAAGGAATATTTTCACCCACTACCGAAGCCCTACCCCATATCCCGGTCGAAACAGACATTTCTCACCTGCTAGAAGATCTAGCTAGACGCCCGCCATGAAAACTAGACGATAGACCATATTGGAGGTGAGGCACAAATTTAGAAAATCCTCCCTTGCAGACCACAGTATAAATAAGAAAAAACTACATTGACGTAAATATAGACCTACCAAGCCCTCATGAAGAAGATATCTCAACTGAAAGAAGACATTCACTGCAGACACCTGAAAAGATCCCTGGCCCTATTACTAGTTGTTGAGACTGACGACGTAAGTCTTCTTCTGAGCATCGGGTCGATGCTCTTTATAAGAGGAGGCTATGTGGCGAAGAAATAATTTATTATTTAATTTAATATAATTATTCAATGAAAATATTTGGAAACAGATTTATTATTTGTAAAATCATCATTTAGTTGCCTAGAGCTTGCTTGCTCGATATTCTCTAGCTGTATATAGTTTGGTTAATTTGTTAATTTTTTGTCGACTGGTCGTGGTGACGTCATCAATAAATATACTTTCACACCTTCAGATATACAAAGACTTGATTTCTACGCTACAATATATACAGTGAAATCACGCTAATACGAACCCAGGATATAGCGAACCTTCCCTTATAACAAACCAAAGGTAATCCCCAATTCCATTCCATTGAAAATACCGTTATAATGAACTTTGCTATTTTAAAATAGCGAACTACCCATATAAGGAAGCTAATTTTCGTCGCAAAATACTAAAATTTATTTAAAATACTATGCTTATAACAAACTTAAAATTGTAATTTAAAAAAAATTAAAACCACAAAATCTTGAGCATGTTTCATCTCACAGATCGCGATTTCAAAACAATAAATTTAGCGGGATTGTTATATAAATTTTCACACAAGATACTTTTGTTAAATAGAATATCTTTGCAACCATCAAATTTGAAATAGAAAAATGCAAATGGCTTCCAAAATAAAGAAGAAAGTAAACAAAGGCATTATAAAAAAAAAAAAAAAGCCATTACTAAATAAAGGCCATTTTCAAAACTTTTCAAAGTGTAACAACACAGAAACATTTTCAGAACATGTTAAAATAAGAAAATATAACTATTCTATTATAAGAGATAAAATGGAAGGCCATTAAAAATTGTTACAAAGAGGAATCGACCTCAACTTTTGCCGTGATCGTATGTGTAAGGGCTAAAAATATTCAGATATATAAAAATTATTTTTTATGCCATGAACAATGTTGATTTTTAAAGCTAGCAATGGTTTGCATAGCAGATTCAAAACAAAACGAAATATAGACTTAAGAAGAATATGTTGAAATGGAAGAAAATACCTTTTAACTTCATTTGTGAGAGAGAGGCAATGCTTGAAGAGTGTTTTCAAGCAACAAGGTATTAGAGACATTTTTTCAAATAAACTTTATATTATTTGTTAAAAAATAATTTTAGATCTTTTAGCATATAATTAATAAAGCTTTGCATAGGATTTGTCTCGATTTTTAAATTAGACATGTATGCTTAAATGATAAGAAGAACCTATCATCAAATGGTTTCTTTTATTGTTCAGTATTAATGTAAGGAAATTCATCAATTAAGGGAAATAAATGACTGTCGATGGTATAATGGTACAATAAATGGTATTCAACGCCTTTGCAAAAATGAAGAATAGGTTTTTATTTGGTGATCGCCTTACACTGACCCAGAGCTACAAATTATATATTATGTTGTAGTGGATTGGTGAAGGCATAGGCTGGTTATTATGGCGGACATCTAGAAAATGTATAGGCAAATTTTGGTCCGTCCCACCGATGCAGAGAGGCACAGAATGCTATGGAGGAGGAGATCAGAAGATAAGTTGACGGCTTATAGACTTAATTATGTAACCTATGGCACTGCTCTAGAGCCCTCTTTGGCAATGAGAACCCTATTAAAATTGGTAGAGGATGAAGGGAATAGGTATCCCAAGAACTCTTGAGAGAATATATAGTATCCCTATTTAGATGACATCATTAATGGTGCACATGATCTAGAAGATTCAATGGTTTTGCGTGATGAAATCGTCAAATGTTTTTTTTTTTTTGCTTATCCCTAGTACACGTGGTACAGGCCATGATAATCATGGTGGATAGTTAGCGACTGCTTTTTTTTACTGTAAGCGCACCACATGTCTACACATGTGAAAGCAGTTCTACTTTGCACTTACAAATGTGCCAGAGCCCCGTTTGGTTACTTGCACTCGCTGGTGGGGTTGGACTTTTGCAAGAATCGGGGGGCCATTGGCGGGGGCCATCAAATGATCCAACGATTTTGGGCAACATTAGAGAAGAATATTTGTGCAAAAGATCCCATTTGAACCATCCAAGGTATAAAGACATTGGGTTTATGATTAATCCAAAATGAAGATTGTTTTTTATATGATATTCAGTCTTTGCAAAAGACATCGGTAACTACCAAATAGGAAATGCTTTCCTTCATTGCAAGGTTATATGCTTCCTTTGAATGGTTGGCGCCTGCCCTTGTCACAGGAAAAATTTTGGTTCAAAGGCTATAGATAACGGAATTACAATGAGATGAACCGAGATTAAAGATTAATCCTCTCTTGATTGTATCATGGAATAATTTTAGAAGGGAATTGAAATTCGTAGGAAGCATGAGAATACTCCAATGATTGGGTTTCAGGAGGAATACCCAGTGAGTACAATTACATGGATTTGGCGATGCCTCTGAAGATGCATATAAAGCAGTCATTTATATAAGAAACAGAATGGCCCAAGATTATCCCTGTGTTTGAGAACCATGGGCAAACTGAGCTTCTGAGTGTGCACGTCCTCTGTGAAACACTTTTATTGGTGGCTATAGGAGAAATGACCTCAAACGAATAGTGGCCTGGATATTGTGTTTTTGCAATAATTGCCATTACAGTGCAGAGCGATATCAGTCGCCCTTAACCACAGCTGAATTAAGAAATGCTCAAAGAAGAATACTTCAAGCAATTCAGTTCCAGCATTTCAGGGAAGAAATGAGAAGTTTGACCACTTTAGGATCAGTGAAGTGCATGGGCAAGATTTGTGGTTTAATACTGTTCCTCGATGATCAAGGAATCCTCGGAGTCGGCGGCAGATTAAAATGCGCTCCATCTATGACATATGAACAAAAATATCCTGCGCTATTGCCCTCTCTCTTCTTTCTTATCTCCACTCAAATCACACTAAGGTATCAAGCTTGTAAAGCTTGAGACTTTTGATGGTGTCTGCCAGGGAAGAGTAGCCCTCTAGAAGATTGCACTCTACAGGAAAGGTAGCCCAGATGATTATTCAAGCGGTTCCTATGCTGGCTCTGCAAGGAGGTGTGTACCTGATGCTGTCCTCCTTGAGACAAAAGTAGTGGATGCTGAGAACAGAAAGCCAAGTGAAGAGATGCATTTGAGAGTGCGTGACGTGTTGTCAATACAATCACGTCACTCAAAACCAGCACATGAGTGATTTACACAAGGAGATATCAACACCAGGTAAACCCTTCTCAATCATTGGTGTAGATTATGAGGGCCCTTTGAACCATCGATTGTCCAATGGTAGAGGCTGAAACACTGAAAAGGTCTATATTGTCTATTTGTGTGTTTTGTGACTCGAGCTGTGCATCTTGCATTGGTCACAGATGCTTCTACGCCTAGTTTTCTGTCAGCCTTTAAGCAATTTGTAGCATGAAGAGAGAGAGAGGACATTGCACTCGGCTATACAGCGATCAGGCAACAAATTTGTGGGAGCTGCATGACAATTGCATTCATGTGGCTAAAAAGCAATTAAAGTATACAGCTGCTGTTTCATCTAATAAAGGAACTGAGTGGAAGTTCAACCCTTCAGGAATTTCCCTTTTTGTGGTCTTTGGGAAGCTGGAGTCAAGAGGCTTTGAAGTATAATGAGGCAAATTATCGAGAGGAAGTTGTTGACATATGAAGAGCTGACCACTCTGGTTCAAATTGAATATTTTTTTAATTCAAGACCTTTGTACCCGATGAGTAATGATCCTAATGATCGAAGGGTATTAATTCCTGCCCATTTCATGCTGACTGAGCTATCCTCATGTTTCCAAGAAAATGACCTATTTTGGTAAATAATTATCACTTAACAAGATTTCAGTTAATCCAAAAGGTCTTGCGATATCAATGGAGAAGATGATCGAAGGAATACAGCGCTAGAAATGAAAGAATCTCTCCCAAAGTCGACATCAATACGTAAGTATTGATAAGAGGATAGAATGCCGAGTGGTGCGGACGGCTGGAGTGCTCCGAAGACCCCTGGTGAAGCTGGTGCAGCTACTGGTGACCCCTCTGGAATTTGATGCAGCACATCAATTCGGGGAGGATGTTTGAGCTTTTATTATTAATTAATTAATCTGTGTATATTTGTTTTTTGTGTATATTTGACCAACAATATCTGGTCACATGTGTGTAAATGGAATGTATATAAATTGTGATTGGAAAATAAAGTGTGTGTAAGATCAGTTTGCCTGAAGGCTGGTTGTTTGGATCCTGGGGGGCTCTGCTGCATTCTTGGGGAAGACTCACGTGCCAACCTTACCTAGAATTTCAAGGAGTGAATTACATAGAACCAGCGATATCTACCGAACAATCCATGTTTTTTATTATTATTTATATTTCTCCTGAGGATTTCCTATTTTATATTTTTCATGTTTAAAACATATATTCTTTTTTAAAAGTGGTATGAATGACATAACTGAATGCTAAAACACAATTTGGATTATAGATACAAGAAAATAAGACCTAATCCAAATAAATTAATAGTGTGTGACGTTTTGGCAATAGCATTGTTACCGAAACTTCACACACTATTAATTTATTTGGATTATGTCTTATTTTCTTGTAGACATAACTTCACATTAAATACTCCAATAGATTTTTTTTTTTATAAAGGAAGTCTCCCATAGGAATGATATATTGAAAGAAGAGTGTGTGTCAGACCCCATGACACACCCTTTGAAGATGGCACCTTCAAGTTGACTCTGGAGTTCAGTGAAGAATATCCCAACAAGCCTCCCACAGTTCGGTTTGTCTCCACCATGTTTCACCCCAATGGTAAGCTAAATATCAAAGCTGTTCCTACCACAGAATTTGGGAGTGATTTAAGCTCTTTTTTTTTTAAAGCTTTTATTTAACTTGCTTCCCTGTCTGTCTGTCCACAAATCTTGCAATCGAATTTTAATATACTTTTAGAGCACTTAAAAATCTGAAATTTGGTACACTTTTCAGAACCTAATGACAATGCACGTTGACAAATTTTCAGACTTCTGGGTTGTCAGGGTGGCGGAAATGGACAAATTTCCAAATTGCCTTTCAAATTTGTAAATTAATTTTGATATACTTCCAGATCACATAGAACACACATTTTAACACTTAATCAGTCCAATGAACAATGCACGTGTACAAATTTTCAGACTTCTGGGTGGTCGGAATGGCCGGGAATGAACAAATTCTTTTTAAATCTTATGTTACGCCCCTTACAATGAATTGAAAATCCTCTGCGAGCAAGCTTCTGTCTATTTAAGACCTAATCCCCAGTGAACTTTTGATTCTAAGTTTTGTGAATTCATGACTAAAAACTAACTAAATAATTAATAAATAAAAATTCATAAAAAAAAAAAAAGCTTTTATTTAAATGCACTATAAAGGAAACAATAAAATATTGTATCTTCTGTTATTGAGAAATTAGATATATCTGAGTGAAAATAAAAATGGCGATCATATTTAGAGAAGAGGCAAAAATATAGCAAACAGATTAAAAAATCGCTAATCAGTTGCTACATATTGAATCACATTAGGTTCCAAATTCATGATGATCGTCCCCCGTCGCTTTTATTTTCACTCAGATACCTTGCTCAGTGACAGAAGATACAATATTTTATTTTTTCCTTTTTAGTGCATTTAAATAAAAGCTTTTTTTAAAAATGTATTTTATTTATTAATTATTTTCTTTCTATGCATCTTTTATTCTTTTAAAATATTCCTCTCTAACAAACTTTAATAAATTCCCCTTGATGTGATAAAAATCCGGCCTCAATTTCAATAGTATTAAAGTTATTTTATGCTTCAACTGGCTCGTCATCACTGATAAGCATTTTAATATCTTAAATATTTATGTAAATTATGCATGATATGTAAAGCATGAGTGGATCACAAACCTATGTGATTTAGTTTAAATCAAAGGGAAACCTTGATAAAGAGAGGCGTTTTGCCCCTAGAATTATGGTTGAATAATAAATTTAGATCCAATATATGCCTTTTTTATTTATATTTATAAAAATGAGCTCAATCAGGTTCATATTTTGTAATATATATATAAAAAAAAATCAATATGGGAACCTGAGATTCCAGCCTGCTATTGGCAACAAAAGCAAGCTGTGATATCATCAAATTATCTACATCACTTCTTGGATTAGAACCAAAAGTGGGCGACTTAATTGTAGTCACTATTGCTGACTTGCTTGGCTCAGGATGAGAGGAAAGCCTGTAGATCTGTCAAAATATTTTTGAGAAAAAATAATCTTAAAAAAAGTCCAACTATTATTTTCCTTAGAGAGAGTGTGTGTTGCAGTTTATGCTGATGGAAGCATCTGTCTCGACATTTTACAAAACCGGTGGAGCCCCACCTATGATGTCTCCGCTATTCTCACTTCTATCCAGGTGAGTTGCTCACATGTATACACTTGGTTCAGTTAGCAGCTTATGAGCATGTACAATTGGTTAAGTTAGCAGCATTTAGTGTGTATACTTGGTTCAATTAGCCGTGTATTGTGTGTTTACTTGGTTCAATTAGAAGCCTATGTACACTTGGTTCAGCCAGCAGCCTATGATTGTGTAAAACCCTGTTCTTTGGTTTAGTAGCTTATGAGTGTGTGTATACTTGGTTCAGCTAGCAGCCTATGAGTGTGTACACCCTGTTCCTTGGTTTAGTAGCTTATGAGTGTGTACACCCTGTTCCTTGGTTTAGTAGCTTATGAGTGTGTACACTTGGTTCAGTTAGCTGCCTATGTACACTTGGTTCAGTTATCTTCCTTTGTACACTTGGTTCAGTTATCTTCTTGTATACACTTGGTTCAGTTAGCAGCTTATGTTCACTGGATTCAGTTAGCTGCCTGTTACACTTGGTTCAGTTATCTTCCTGTGTACACTTGGTTCAGTTAGCTGCCTATGTACACTTGGTTCAGTTAGCTGCCTAGGTACACTTGGTTCAGTTAGCAGCCTATAGTGTGTACACTGGTTCAGTTAGCAGCCTACAGTGTGCACACTTGGTTCAGTCAGCAGCCTATGTGCACTTGGTTCAGCTAGCTGTCTATGTACACTTGGTTCAGTTATCTTCCTTTGTACACTTGGTTCAGTTAGCTGCCTGTTACACTTGGTTCAGTTATCTTCCTGTGTACTCTTGGTTCAGTTAGCTGCCTGTTACCCTTGGTTCAGTTATAAGCCTATAGTGTGTACCCTTGGTTCAGTTATAAGCCTATAGTGTGTACCCTTGGTTCAGTTAGCTGCCTATGTACACTTGGTTCGGTTAGCAGCCTATGTGCACTTGGTTCAGTTATCAGCTTAGAGTGTGTACACCTGGTTCATTTAGCAGCCTATAGTTGTTGTTGTTTTTTATCCCCTTGTGTAAAGATCACACGAATTCCAGTATGTACACTTGGTTCAGTTAGGAGCCTATAGTGTGTACACTTGGTTCATCTCGGCAGAGTTGACTGCTATGGGGTGCGTCCCCAGATAGGGGAACAACCTTTAGATATTAAGACCAGCTGCTATAAGAAGAGCTTTGAGAGAAGAGGAGTAGACCTCTTTAAAATCCTGAATTCAACTGACCCGGTTGACAGACATCAGCAAGGGTCCCACTCCAGGGATACAGAGGAGCTGCGTCTGTACTCATGTTAGAGTCGGCAGCAAAGGCGTCTGCTTCCATGTTAGGAACGGCCTCAAACTACAGGCAAAGTCAGACTTTCACCAAAGTGTGCCTGGATCATGGGGCCATGATCAACTAAAGCTGCACCTCTAAACCCCATTCTTCTCAAGGAGTATGAACTCATGGAATTTGTGTAATTTTTACACAAGGGGATAAAAAACAACAACACTTGGTTCAGTTAGCCGCCTACAGTTTGTACACTTGGTTCAGTTAGCAGCCTATGTGCACTTGGTTCAATTAGCAGCTTAAGTGTGTACACTTGGTTCATTTAACAGCCTATAGTAGGTACACTTGGTTCAGTTAGGAGCCTATAGTGTGTACACTTGGTTCAGTTAGCAGCCTACAGTTTGTACACTTGGTTGAGTTAGCAGCCTCTGTGCATTTGGTTCAGTTAGCAACCTAGGTACACTTGGTTCATTTTGCAGCCTATGTACATTTAGTTCAGTTAGCTGCCTTCACGTGGATTATTTAAGTCTCATTGGTTTAATAACCTAACCAGACAAAAACTCACCGACACAAATAATAAGGTATCTTGGAAAGTAACACTCTGCTATTTGAAAGTACTTACAGGGAAAGAAAGACACATGCATTTCTTTTGAAGATTGATATGCTAGAATGTACCATGATTTATTCACCTTCTTCCCACTGCAATTGTTCACTTTGATCAAAATATATTTGTAATTTTTCATATTTAATGAATGAAAGGAAGAAAAAATTGTTTGCAACAAGTTTCTTTTATTCTTAAATTTGGCGAGCTTTCAGGCGTTAGCCTATCATCAGGCCGACATCGCAAATATATATAAAATAATACAAAATCTAAACTAAATATAGGCGTAGAACTGATCTTAACGGAAATAAACAAATCGTAATAAATATATCGTATACACCGATACATGCAAATGTGCCGAAAACTTTAAAATAAAATAAAATAAAAATTTTTTTTTTTTTTTAAAACAAATTTAAAACTATGAAATTTGTGATGCGCTAAGATTACATAAAAAGGACTAAAATAAGATTTGGAATTTACAATAAGACAAAAAACCGACTATGAATTTATACAACTAATTTAGCTATGGGATATATGAAGGTACTGCTGTGGTAAATCGATCCTTCTGTTAATGCTCTTTTTATCGTTCGAAACCAAGGATTCTAGTATAAGTCTATTATGTTTGGAGAATATGTTTCGGAAGTAACACTTGACCTCCTGTAGGTTGAAATGGTGGCCTGTAGAATCCTCATGTTGATATATAAAAGATCTGCTATCTCGGTTCCTTACGTTTCTGATATGCTCCTTAACTCTGGTACCGACGGTTCGGCCGGTTTCCCCCACGTAAGAAGCGGTACATTGTTGGCAAGATAATGAATAAACCGCATTTTGCTGGTCACTCGGTTCTGTCTTCACCTGAGATTTCGTGATTGGATGTCTGACTAATTGGCCGATGGATCGAGAGCCTACAAAAACAGGCCTAATCCCAAATTTCCTCAAAACATCTGCTAGCCTTTGATTAGTAGGGGAATACTGCAAATAGCAATTGGATCGATATACCTGCCGGTTTCGGGGAAGGAACCCTTTATAAGTGTGTTTCATCACAAATGAGGCTGGGAATCCATATCTCTGGAGGTTTCGGATGATGTTGCTCTTTTCAATCTTTCTGAAGCCTGGAAGGGAGCAATGCGTGATAATTCTTTTTGTCAATGTTTTGACTATGGAAATCTTGTGACTTATCGGGCCAAATGAGTTGAAATTGAGGTATGACGGCTCTATTCCTTTCTTATAATAAACGGTCGAATGGTATTTGTGTTCGGTTCTGAGGATGAGTATGTCCAAATACGGCAAGGCGGCCTCTGTCTCTGTCTCCATAGTAAATTTTATCTGGGGGTTATAACTGTTCAGAGTGTTTAAAATCAGGTTTCCTTTGTCCTCTTCAAACTCGCAAAAGATGTCATCAATATAGCGGTGCCATCTTTTTATGCCAAGGTGTTTGAAGGTAGTGATCCACTTGTCTATTTTCAACATGACAATTTCAGCCGCTATCAATGAAAGTGGGCTCCCCATAGGGGAACCACAAATCTGTTGGGGTAGATTAAATCTTCAAACTTGAAATTATTCAATGAAAGGCAGAGCTGGAATAAAGTGATCACTCTATTGTTTTCAATGGAATCAGTAGAATTTTGGGCCAGTATTTCTTTCAGGTTTTCCACAATTAGATTGTGCGGTAAGCTAAGGAACAAGGATACAACATCAAAGGAGCCCATGATACATCCCGGATTTGGTTTGGAATTCCGTAATTTAATGATGAAATTAGGTATGTTACTGATGGAAAAGGAATTGTAAGAGCGTATCACTGGAGACAGGAATGAAGTTAAGAACCTTGATAATGGCATAGCTGGCGAAAGATGGTACGCTATTATTGGTCTCAGAGGGATATCCTCCTTATGTAGCTTCGGTAACCCATAGATGTAAGGGATTCGGTTGGTGGAAGATGTGAATTCTTTGAAATGGGCGTCGGTTATTAGTTTTTCTTTCTTTAAGGATGCCAGTTTCCGCTTAAACAGGGCTACTGTTTTCGAATTAGTGGTTTGGTCGATCTGTCTGAAGACACTTACATCATCTAAAATATTGTGGATTTTCTTCGCATAGTCAAGTCTGCTCATGATAACCGTGTTGGCTCCTTTGTCTGATTTTGTAATCACAAGGTCAGCATTATTTTTGAGTTGTTTAATGGCGGTCATTTCCTCTCTATTGGGTTTGACATCTAATTTGTTCTCTCTGCTAGATAGTCTACTGGCAACCAAATTCCTGATCTCATTCTTTTCAGTATTTTTGAAGGACGATATAGCTGTCTCTACAGCTCCTATGGTAAGGTAATTGTCTGTTCGATTAGGCATCCTAAACTTGAGTCCTTTCATAAGAACATCCTTTTCTATTTCAGAAAGCTTGGTTTCTGTTAGATTAACAATTGCATTAAAGTGATTTTTGTATGGAAAGCCATACTTTTTGGACCAGTGCTGGAGTTTCTTTTCATGTTTCATGTGAATAGAATTATCTTGTTCCCTTACTGCCCTGGTGGTTCTAATGATGAGATCTGTTAATTCATGAATGGGGATTTTATCTGTGACCAAGGCTATTAACTGTTTGATGGTTTTTCCAAAGAACCTGATGGAGGAATGGCATCCCTTGATTCTCATTCGTAAGAGACTCTGTCTGTATTCTATAATCTTTCCCCGGGAAAAATGATTATTCACAGGATCCTTAATCCGCAAGGAAGGAGGTATAAAACTCACTTGTTTGCAACGGAGGTTAAATTCCAAATTCTTACGCCATCTTGCAAGCTGAAGTCACTTTATTCCAGCTCTGCCTTTCATTGAATAATTTCAAGTTTGAAGATTTAATCTACCAACAGATTTGTGGTTCCCCTATGGGGAGCCCACTTTCATTGATAGCGGCTGAAATTGTCATGTTGAAAATAGACAAGTGGATCACTACCTTCAAACACCTTGGCATAAAAAGATGGCACCGCTATATTGATGACATCTTTTGCGAGTTTGAAGAGGACAAAGGAAACCTGATTTTAAACACTCTGAACAGTTATAACCCCCAGATAAAATTTACTATGGAGACAGAGACAGAGGCCGCCTTGCCGTATTTGGACATACTCATCCTCAGAACCGAACACAAATACCATTCGACCGTTTATTATAAGAAAGGAATAGAGCCGTCATACCTCAATTTCAACTCATTTGGCCCGATAAGTCACAAGATTTCTATAGTCAAAACATTGACAAAAAGAATTATCACGCATTGCTCCCTTCCAGGCTTCAGAAAGATTGAAAAGAGCAACATCATCCGAAACCTCCAGAGATATGGATTCCCAGCCTCATTTGTGATGAAACACACTTATAAAGGGTTCCTTCCCCGAAACCGGCAGGTATATCGATCCAATTGCTATTTGCAGTATTCCCCTACTAATCAAAGGCTAGCAGATGTTTTGAGGAAATTTGGGATTAGGCCTGTTTTTTGTAGGCTCTCGATCCATCGGCCAATTAGTCAGACATCCAATCACAAAATCTCAGGTGAAGACAGAACCGAGTGACCAGCAAAATGCGGTTTATTCATTATCTTGCCAACAAAGTACCGCTTCTTACGTGGGGGAAACCGGCCGAACTGTCGGTACCAGAGTTAAGGAGCATATCAGAAACGTAAGGAACCGAGATAGCAGATCTTTTATATATCAACATGAGGATTCTACAGGCCACCATTTCAACCTACAGGAGGTCAAGTGTTACTTCCGAAACATATTCTCCAAACATAATAGACTTATACTAGAATCCTTGGTTTCGAACGATAAAAAGAGCATTAACAGAAGGATCGATTTACCACAGCAGTACCTTCATATATCCCATAGCTAAATTAGTTGTATAAATTCATAGTCGGTTTTTTGTCTTATTGTAAATTCCAAATCTTATTTTAGTCCTTTTTATGTAATCTTAGCGCATCACAAATTTCATAGTTTTAAATTTGTTTTTAAAAAAAAAAAAAATTTTTTAATTTTATTTTATTTTAAAGTTTTCGGCACATTTGCATGTATCGGTGTATACGATATATTTTATTACGATTTGTTTATTTCCGTTAAGATCAGTTCTACGCCTATATTTAGTTTAGATTTTGTATTATTTTATATATATTTGCGATGTCGGCCTGATGATAGGCTAACGCCTGAAAGCTCGCCAAATTTAAGAATAAAAGAAACTTGTTGCAAACAATTTTTTCTTCCTTTCATTCATTAAATTACTTATTGCAATTATTTAGGTTTTTATAGTGATTAATCTAAATGGAACTGTCTCAGATGGATCTAGACAGGTATAAAAGCATTATATTTCGCAAATCCCTTCAGCTTGCAAGATGGCGTAAGAATTTGGAATTTAACCTCCGTTGCAAACAAGTGAGTTTTATACCTCCTTCCTTGCGGATTAAGGATCCTGTGAATAATCATTTTTCCCGGGGAAAGATTATAGAATACAGACACAGTCTCTTACGAATGAGAATCAAGGGATGCCATTCCTCCATCAGGTTCTTTGGAAAAACCATCAAACAGTTAATAGCCTTGGTCAAAGATAAAATCCCCATTCAAGAATTAACAGATCTCATCATTAGAACCACCAGGGCAGTAAGGGAACAAGATAATTCTATTCACATGAAACATGAAAAGAAACTCCAGCACTGGTCCAAAAAGTATGGCTTTCCATACAAAAATCACTCTAATGCAATTGTTAATCTAACGGAAACCAAGCTTTCTGAAATAGAAAAGGATGTTCTTATGAAAGGACTCAAGTTTAGGATGCCTAATCGAACAGACAATTACCTTACCATAGGAGCTGTAGAGACAGCTATATCGTCCTTCAAAAATACTGAAAAGAATGAGATCAGGAATTTGGTTGCCAGTAGACTATCTAGCAGAGAGAACAAATTAGATGTCAAACCCAATAGAGAGGAAATGACCGCCATTAAACATCTCAAAAATAATGCTGACCTTGTGATTACAAAATCAGACAAAGGAGCCAACACGGTTATCATGAGCAGACTTGACTATGCGAAGAAAATCCACAATATTTTAGATGATGTAAGTGTCTTCGGACAGATCGACCAAACCACTAATTCGAAAACAGTAGCCCTGTTTAAGCGGAAACTGGCATCCTTGAAGAAAGAAAAACTAATAACCGACGCCCAATTCAAAGAATTCACATCTTCCACCAACCGAATCCCTTATATCTATGGGTTACCGAAGCTACATAAGGAGGATATCCCTCTGAGACCAATAATAGCGTACCATCTTTCGCCAGCTATGCCATTATCAAGGTTCTTAACTTCATTCCTGTCTCCAGTGATACGCTCTTACAATTCCTTTTCCATCAGTAACATACCTGATTTCATCATTAAATTACGGAATTCCAAACCAAATCCGGGATGTATCATGGGCTCCTTTGATGTTGTATCCTTGTTCCTTAGCTTACCGCACAATCTAATTGTGGAAAACCTGAAAGAAATACTGGCCCAAAATTCTACTGATTCCATTGAAAACAATAGAGTTGTCACTTTATTCCAGCTCTGCCTTTCATTGAATAATTTCAAGTTTGAAGATTTAATCTACCCCCAACAGATTTGTGGTTCCCCTATGGGGAGCCCACTTTCATTGATAGCGGCTGAAATTGTCATGTTGAAAATAGACAAGTGGATCACTACCTTCAAACACCTTGGCATAAAAAGATGGCACCGCTATATTGATGACATCTTTTGCGAGTTTGAAGAGGACAAAGGAAACCTGATTTTAAACACTCTGAACAGTTATAACCCCCAGATAAAATTTACTATGGAGACAGAGACAGAGGCCGCCTTGCCGTATTTGGACATACTCATCCTCAGAACCGAACACAAATACCATTCGACCGTTTATTATAAGAAAGGAATAGAGCCGTCATACCTCAATTTCAACTCATTTGGCCCGATAAGTCACAAGATTTCCATAGTCAAAACATTGACAAAAAGAATTATCACGCATTGCTCCCTTCCAGGCTTCAGAAAGATTGAAAAGAGCAACATCATCCGAAACCTCCAGAGATATGGATTCCCAGCCTCATTTGTGATGAAACACACTTATAAAGGGTTCCTTCCCCGAAACCGGCAGGTATATCGATCCAATTGCTATTTGCAGTATTCCCCTACTAATCAAAGGCTAGCAGATGTTTTGAGGAAATTTGGGATTAGGCCTGTTTTTGTAGGCTCTCGATCCATCGGCCAATTAGTCAGACATCCAATCACGAAATCTCAGGTGAAGACAGAACCGAGTGACCAGCAAAATGCGGTTTATTCATTATCTTGCCAACAATGTACCGCTTCTTACGTGGGGGAAACTGGCCGAACTGTCGGTACCAGAGTTAAGGAGCATATCAGAAACGTAAGGAACCGAGATAGCAGATCTTTTATATATCAACATGAGGATTCTACAGGCCACCATTTCAACCTACAGGAGGTCAAGTGTTACTTCCGAAACATATTCTCCAAACATAATAGACTTATACTAGAATCCTTGGTTTCGAACGATAAAAAGAGCATTAACAGAAGGATCGATTTACCACAGCAGTACCTTCATATATCCCATAGCTAAATTAGTTGTATAAATTCATAGTCGGTTTTTTGTCTTATTGTAAATTCCAAATCTTATTTTAGTCCTTTTTATGTAATCTTAGCGCATCACAAATTTAATAGTTTTAAATTTGTTTTAAAAAAAAAAAAAAAAAATTTTAATTTTATTTTATTTTAAAGTTTTCGGCACATTTGCATGTATCGGTGTATACGATATATTTTATTACGATTTGTTTATTTCCGTTAAGATCAGTTCTACGCCTATATTTAGTTTAGATTTTGTATTATTTTATATATATTTGCGATGTCGGCCTGATGATAGGCTAACGCCTGAAAGCTCGCCAAATTTAAGAATAAAAGAAACTTGTTGCAAACAATTTTTTCTTCCTTTCATTCATTAAATTACTTATTGCAATTATTTAGGTTTTTATAGTGATTAATTTTTCATATGTTCAAAAATGTATTAATGCATTTTTTCTATTACCAAAAGTTAATCTTGGAACATTTTAAGTAATTAAATAAAAAAGCACAATAGTATCAGTTTGTATTATTTAGGAGAAATCTTCTCTTCTTCTTTCTTATCTACACTCAATCACACTAAGGTATCAAGCTTGTAAAGCTTGAGACTATTGATAGTGTCTGCCGGGGAAGAGTAGAGCTCATCAATGGATGAGTCAATACTATACAGTCAATAATATGTCTTGGGGCTGCAGGCTGAGAATTGCACTTAGTACATAGTGGGAAAACCCTGCAACCATTCTGGAAAGTTATGTCTGTAGATGACCAGATTTAAGTCTGGAAATCAAAGACTGTTGTTCTCTTGGGAGGACAGAACTAGTGCTTGTCCCTCCTGCTCTGTACCAGTCATGTGTGCAGCATCAGATTTCCATTCCTGCAGGCATTGGGTTTTGATGGTACGGAGGAGGTCTCTTGCGTTTAATTGAGTGGTAGATTCTCTTGCTTCAGGTAGGCCAAGAGTTCCAGCTTTTGCCAAAGAGTCTGCCAACTCATTACCAGGAATTCCAATGTGAGCTGGAAGCCATTGCACTGTGACAGAGCTGTTGGCTGGGAGTCGGTTTACAGACTTAGCAATGCTCTTGAGGAGAGGTTCTTGACTGGAGAAGCAGCTTTGAAGGGTATAAATGGCTGCTCTTGAGTCGGAGTAGATTATTATTTTGCTTGGCGAGTTGATGTTGATGTCTTTTAGAGCCGTATCTATTGCAGAGAGTTTCGATTTATAAACTGAAAGGTGTCTAGGGTGGGATAGGGAGATTTTTTCCAGGATCTTATCTTTGTAGATAGCAATTCCACTGCCAGACAGTCCAGTTTCAAGTTGGCTACCGTCAGTGTAAATTGTGATGTCGAAGAGGGAGCTATTTTCCTCAATGATTTGGAGGCCAAGAGCTTTAAGTAATTCTGGCTGAGTTTCATGTTTGTGGGGATTGGCTGGTAGATGAGGGAAACCGATGAGTTTGTTGCGAGTTCTGTGTGGGGAATAGGAAGTTCTGTGTTTGGGATTAATTGGGATGTCTAAAAGATTAGAGTTGTGAGCCAGGTTGAGAGGAGTGGGGCGTTTTAGTCTTTGGTTTGGGACCCAATTTCTAATAAATTTTCCTGTAAGATGTTTTTTTGGAGAGTTAATCTTTTTTGTTATAAATTTTGAAAAGCAGATTTTTCTCCTTAGGTGCAGGGGAAGAAGGTTGGATTCGAGTTCAGCAATGCGATTTGGGCAGGATCCACAAAGTCTGCTGATTTTTAGGAGAAATGAAAGCCTTAAAGCCCAAATTTTTCTTTTATACATAAAATAAAATGTCTACTGTCTTTACTGTCATGAAAAAATATTAGGAAGGCTTGGCTTTAGCCTTAAATACTCATTTCTTGGGAAGCCTCTGGGACCAAAAATTTTTGGTCATAGAGTTACACTCTGTATCACGATGATGAGGGCCAACAGCCCGAAATGCGACCTTTTGTTTCATACCAAATCCTTAATTGTTTCTAAAAATTCCCTGGGTGTTAACTAACGGGCCCCGTGGTCGGTATGTCAAGTAGGCGGACTTTACCCGCCCGCCTCCATCTGGGTTGCATTTAGGTTGGCCTTATTAATTCCTGAAAGAATATCCATTAAATTATGACATATATATGTTTGTTTTGACATTTATTTTGATGGGAGAGGCGCCCTATGCTTCTATATATATGTTATAAAAATAATGAGATCTCTGTTGATTTTTGATGATTTGAGATAATTAAGAACTATTAGTCGCCTATGCTGATCATACTGAGGATTGAAAACATGATTGGGATTGCTGTTGTGGTAAAATACCAAAATCTTTAGATCAATATTGCTTTAATTTGCTTATGGAATATAGAGAAAAACATAATTTGACAAAAGTACTGCCTGGCTTAAGGCGTAAGAATAAAAAACTTATTTACATAATTTACCTACGGTTTGAGCCGGCAATCGGGAAACAACAACAATGAGTTTTTATTGGGGAAGCGTGACCTCTGGTGGTCGACTCAACAGAGTATTTGAATCTATGAAATATAATTCCAAATAAAATAATATTTTAATATCCTTTATACGTGTGTTCAAAAAGTATCGCGACTTTTGAATTTTCACGGGTTAAGTATATTCGAATTTCGATCTTTTTGTGGCTTTATGTTGGTACTCATGTCTCTCACTTATGCTGACAAGCTCGGCCATTTTGAATATTCACTTAATTGTTGACAGCTGCTTTACTTGCAGGTGTTTTGGATCGTCTTCGATTTTTACCTATTAAAAAAAAATGGATCAAAGAACCTGTATCAAATTTTGTGTTAAAAACGAAATTAAGTGCGCGGATGCATTCCGAATGTTAACTGTGGCATACGGAGAAGCTACCTTGGACCGAAGCAACGTTTATCGGTGGTACAAAATGTTCTCAGAAGACCGAGAAGATGTGAACGACGAGCATGCCGGACGCCCAAGCACTTCAACAACAGACGAAAAAATTAATGAAGTGGAGAAAATGATATTGGCCAATCGTCGAATCACCGTTAGAGAAGTTGCTGAGGACCTAAACATATCGATTGGCTCGTGCCTTTCGATTTTTATCAATGATTTGGGCATGAGACGGGTCGCCACGAAATTCGTACCAAAATTGCTCAAT
Organism: Cordylochernes scorpioides; assembly: GCA_030710605.1. Lineage (NCBI taxonomy): Eukaryota > Metazoa > Arthropoda > Arachnida > Pseudoscorpiones > Chernetidae > Cordylochernes > Cordylochernes scorpioides. The sequence continues at coordinate 42,636,629 of CP092872.1, read as the reverse complement.
TGCGACCAAAAACAGCATCGCATGAACATGGCTAATGAGATGTTGGACTCTGTCCGCGACGACCCAAATTTGCTCCAGAGGGTCATAACTGGTGACGAAGCGTGGGTTTATGGTTATGACGTGGAAACCAAAGCTCAATCATCTCAATGGAAGCTGCCGCACGAACCAAGACTGAAAAAAGCGCGCCAAGTTCGGTCGAATGTGAAAGTTTTGCTGACAGTTTTCTCCGCTTTCAGGGGCGTCATGAGTTCCTGCCACAGGGTAGAACGGTCAATAAGGAATATTACCTGCAAGTTATGTGCAATTTGCGCGAAGCAATCCGCCAGAAACGCCTGGATTTGTGGAAGAACAAAAATTGGCTTTTGCACCACGATAACGCCCCTGCTCACATATCGTTGCTTGTGCGCGACTTTTTGGCCAAAAACAACACACTAATGATGCCGCAGCCACCGTATTCCCCAGATCTGGCCCCCTGTGACTTTTTCTTGTTCCCTAAACTGAAGAGGCCCATGAAAGGACGACGTTACGCTACGCTTGACAAGATAAAGACGGCATCGAAGGAGGAGCTGAAAAAGATTTAAAAAATGATTTTTTGAAGTGCTTCAAAGATTGGAAAAACCGTTGGCACAAGTGTATAATATCTCATGGGGATTACTTTGAAAGGGACAAAATAGGTATTCATGAATAAATAAATAATTTTTGAAAAAACACAAAAGTCGCGATACTTTTTGAACATACCTCGTATATATAAAAATGAAATCCAAAATCGATGTTTGTTATCGCGTTGCGCAATATCTACAGAATCAATCATTATGAAATTTTGCATGTTGTTAGCTGAATATTTCGTTTAACATATAGGCTATTCAAAAAACTAAAAAGGTTAATGTACCTGCGAAACATTCACTCGAGCAGAAGACACACAAAGCCAGGTCATCTCTATATATAAATATAGCCGAATGACCCGGGCAACGCCCGGGTTTTACCCGCTTAAATGTTTTTATTCAAATACTTTTCGTTACAATTATAAATTGGCGCCGTGGATGTCACTCTTGTGAAACGTCCCGCTCCAAACTTTATGTCTGAGAAGCGATATTTTTATAGAAAGATGATCTGGCTTTTGTTTTCTGCTCGAATGAATGTTTTTCTGTTAGAATTTTGTTCCTGCGTACAAAATAATGAACTGGTTTCACCCGTGGTCTCTGCTTTTTTGAAATTTTCCCGATATAATTTTGTATCTGATAATCAAACATGATACAGCAATATCGTCATCATCATTTTCTGACTAAAAATATATAGTTTTAATAATTGATTTATATATTTTTTAAAATAGCCTATCGTCTTCCCCATATTTTTTTACCTATGTATGGAAATTTTGGTTTGAATTAGTGAACTACTGTGAATTTGTATACCGGACATACAAACATACAAACATTCATTTATATATATGTCATAATTTGTATATAATTGTATGCACCCCCGACCCACTATGCATGTACAATGTATGATTTTCAAAGATTTAATAAAGAATAAGGTAACTGGAGGAAAGAAAGTAGCAACAAGACATAGGAAGCAGGCTAAAAGCGGGCACAAGTATAAATAACTTGTACAGTCAATACTTCCTGGCAAGGCCGGACGTATCTGGTGACCAGAAGTTATAAAAGTAGAGAGACGCCCAATATTTCCGGAGCAAGACCGGACGTATTTGATAACCGCGGAAGTAAATAGAGTCGAACTAACACCCGATACTTCCTGACCAGGCCGGGCATATCTTCCACCAAAGAAAGCCGCCGGTCCAATTAGGAAGCAATAACTAAGTAGGTCAACCAATAGAAAAACGGGCACGTTCCATCCTTCGACCAATGGGAAGGAAGACAACTCGTGGTGTTAAATCGAGAAGCAAGAATTGACAGTAGTGATTTCGCTCTCATCGGAACAACACCTAGAGTTGCTCCTTCGCTCCCAACAAGGTAACATCTGCTCTGGACCTCTCTCCCTCCGCTCAGCCCATAGCTAAGTCAATCACCGCCATGTGATCAGATAATTAACAATCAAAATCGCTCCGCTCTTCTCAAGCTTTCTTTCCTCCAACCCAGTTGCCTTTTATTTTCAAACCCCATCACGTGTCCTGATTATTCCTAACTGTATGCTTCAAATTCCACTCAAACGACTGCGTTTCAACCAATCCTCACCATTCAAATCGAACAACAAGAAATTCCGCAACGATATTGTCACAGAACGGATAAGTCGACAGGATAAAGAGATGGAGATTAATCAGGATTTAATAAGCGTAAAAACGGACAACCCTACGAAAGAAAGAGGGAAGAAACTGGCAACGAGCGAAACGACAAAACACACCCTGGCGACAATAATTTTGCAGCTGACCGCCGCACTTCAAGGAGCAAGGTCCACTCAACTACAAACGACGTTCCGTAGCGCCACCCCCGGAGCAGCCCACACCCCCCCGCCGACCGAAAGGCGAGATGAGCGCGGCAGCCGATGCACGTGCCACCACCCCAGGCAAGTGTCACCGAGACCGGACACCGACCACCGAGGAGTCATCCACCGCCATGCCGTACCCGTACCCCACACTTGAAAGCAATCCGCGCGACCCGGGACAGCACAAACGATCCCAAAACGATATTCCAGTACCGGACTTCACTTCAATTTCGCGGACGGTGCGAGCAGTCCCGAGCCCCAAGCCAACCACCCCAAACCAAGACGTCCCAGAGGAGACCTGTTGAACTGAGGTAGGCACCCACCCTATGGCGTCAAGAAATTGACTTTGGACTTCTATCTAACCTACATACCCCTTTAATCATGTATCTAACCTTGTACTCAATAAATGCACGCACGGGCTAGGCCAAACCTGTCCGAAAGGACTTGCACTGCAATCAAATTTGTCACACAGGACAACCCTTGCCTGCATTCATTGACCCCACCACCATGTTTATCACTCAACCCAATTACCAGTACTATATGCCCTCAAATACCAATCACAACGGCTTCAACCATCACCATGCCCAAAAAAACGTGTCAGTACAGCTCACACACTTACCACACAAAATCCATACATGACCATAGGTCGCCACGCCATAACCACGCAAATGTACCTCACAACAATCCCACAAACGTATTTAGCAACAATCACGACATTCGCAACAACAATACACCGACAACATCCATCCAAAGGACGGTTTTCACGCTAACAAACACGCACAACCCGCCCAACAAACGCAACACGCACGCCAAAAGACGACAACAACCAACAAACGCATGCACAGTCGTTAGTAACAATCATCTCGTCTACCCAAAACACTAAAAAAAAAAAAAAAAAAATGTTCACATTAAAAGGTGCCATATACATTAACAATAGAAATTTCGATAGATGTTCGTACAACCAGCACCCATGACTTTAACAAATTTGTTGTTCATAGTGAGAACAGGTTAGATTTTGTACAAACAAGGTCTTCGCGTGACACCTTTTCATTCACAATTTTTTTTTTCGATTCGTGTCACAGGTCACCCCACAAAACTTTTCATTTCAGGCCACAAACGCCTTTCACCACGCCTGTGACACGTCTCCACTCAAAACGTGTTCACGTCGTAAGCCTCATTTTCACTCAATTCCACCCTAATATCACTGAATAGCATTTTTTACTAAAGTCACAACGACCATTCGATTTAATAAATGGATACAACGTCCAGATTTTCAAAATACAAATAATGCCGAAATTACACCACTCATCTTTTCACAATGTTATTGGCAGAACATAACACACGACAATACAAAAACAGGTAAAAACCTGTCCCACCTGCCGATTCTCTAGAAGTATCGACGAAATCCAACCAACACTACGTAAAACACCGACCCAACCCACAAATAAAACAATTCGTACACAAAATATGCCGCACACAAAATCAATTAGGCGGACAGGAAACGTAGTTCCCCCACTTCCGGATCCAATTACTTGCAAACAAGGGAGGGTAATTTTTAGATCGGTCACCGCTTCCCCGCACAGATTCCTCTCTCTATGCCACCAGTCTTGGATCCCAATTCGAACTACATATCGATTTTTTACAATCCAATTCCACACCCACAAAACGACACACAAACATTCTAAATGAGCTCACATCCCTATTATAAGTAATCAATTACTTTACAGACTTCTAACATTTTTCACAACACACACAAAGACAAAAATTTATAGGGCATAATTGAGCAATTAAAAAATTTATAGGGCATGTAGATACAAAAGGGTTCAAACCAATACACCTTATTGTTGATATTAATCATTTTCATTATTTTCTCTCAATTAAAAATGTAAATAATTAATCAATTTATCAATTTATTCAACTTATTATCACTCTTAATCATTAATTATCATTTTATTTACCAATTAGTTTATATTATCATAGTTTCAAATCAACGAAAACTCACTGGTTTTCTTTTAAAATTAGATATTATATTTTATTTTTATTTACAAAAACATTCTCTCTTTTCATTTTTTTTTTCTCACCATGCAACAAAACATTTTTTTTTTCCCCACCATGCAAACAAGCATTTACTTTGATTTCTTCCAACCTTTTATTTTTATTTTTTGATTTCTCAAAAGACCTAATAAAAATTCCTCGATTTCCATTCCCAATTTCGAGCAAGAATATGGTTAAGCATTTTTCCTTTTTTTTTTCACCATGCATCAAGCATTCACTTTGATTTCTTCCAACTTTTATTTTTATTTTTATTTTTTGATTTCTCAAAAGACCTAATAAAAATCCCTCGATTTCCATTCCCAATTTCGAGTAAAATATAATTAGGCATTTCTTTTTTACCATGCAACAAGCACTTTTCTTTTTTTTTTCACCATGCAACAAAGCATTTTTTTTTTCCAACATGCAACCAAGCATTTACTTTGATTTCTTCCAACTTTTCATTTTTATTTTTTGATTTCTCAAAAGCCCTAATAGAACTCCCTCGTTTTTATTTCCAATTTCGAGTAGAAATTAGTTAGGCGCATTTTCTTTTCTTTTTAATCCACTATGTACCATAGCATTCATTTTGATTTCTTACAATTAAAATATTTTTTGATTTCTATTAATTATACTCAACCTATATCATCAACACCATTCTATTTTACTTCTTATATCACCACCAATGCTTGTATATAGACTCAATACCCACAACTAATTTTCCCACAAAATTATTTTTTACTTTACAGAATTCTCTCAGGCTAACCCCTTCTTGAATTCTTCACATGTAGGGGGCGCATCTGTCATAATTTGTATATAATTGTATGCACCCCCGACCCACTATGCATGTACAATGTATGATTTTCAAAGATTTAATAAAGAATAAGGTAACTGGAGGAAAGAAAGTAGCAACAAGACATAGGAAGCAGGCTAAAAGCGGGCACAAGTATAAATAACTTGTACAGTCAATACTTCCTGGCAAGGCCGGACGTATCTGGTGACCAGAAGTTATAAAAGTAGAGAGACGCCCAATATTTCCGGAGCAAGACCGGACGTATTTGATAACCGCGGAAGTAAATAGAGTCGAACTAACACCCGATACTTCCTGACCAGGCCGGGCATATCTTCCACCAAAGAAAGCCGCCGGTCCAATTAGGAAGCAATAACTAAGTAGGTCAACCAATAGAAAAACGGGCACGTTCCATCCTTCGACCAATGGGAAGGAAGACAACTCGTGGTGTTAAATCGAGAAGCAAGAATTGTCAGTAGTGATTTCGCTCTCATCGGAACAACACCTAGAGTTGCTCCTTCGCTCCCAACAAGGTAACATCTGCTCTGGACCTCTCTCCCTCCGCTCAGCCCATAGCTAAGTCAATCACCGCCATGTGATCAGATAATTAACAATCAAAATCGCTCCGCTCTTCTCAAGCTTTCTTTCCTCCAACCCAGTTGCCTTTTATTTTCAAACCCCATCACGTGTCCTGATTATTCCTAACTGTATGCTTCAACTTCCACTCAAACGACTGCGTTTCAACCAATCCTCACCATTCAAATCGAACAACAAGAAATTCCGCAACGATATTGTCACATATATATAAGATATCGTATCTCAGCCTTTTGGCTAAGATCATATAGTATATCTCTAGATATTTTTATTTATATATACAGTATAACATCGTTAATTCGACACACCCCAATTCGACACTCGGCGATAATTCGACCATGTTCTGATGTCCCAACCTCCGGCCTATCAAATAACAAACCGTAATTCGACATATCGATAATACGACACTTCCGATAGTTCGACCATTTTTAAATTCGAATTTTGACAGTCGATTGTTTTTTACTTACAACTTTCCGCTAAAAAGGTATTACAGCGGCGATCGGCAGGCGCCGATAGGATCGCGCGCACGCACTTTTGGTTCTTGGTTAGTTTAAGTTTCACTTTGCAGTGCCGTTGCGCAATGTCGCGGGTGTTATTGTTTTTTTTTTTTTACATTGGGATTTAGGCTTTGTGCGCTAATTAACAATAATACAGTGTACTCCGCTTATAAAGAAGTCGCATTATCCATGACAATCACTTTGTTATATCCGAAGTTTGTTATATCCGCAGTTGGAAAAAAAAAAAAAGTTTTGTACCAATAATTTTATTTACTATTCAACTCAAAAGAGCAACACAAAGATCAATAACAACCTCATCAGGTGTTTTTGGAGAAGTAGTTTGTGATTTTCTTTTGACATTTAGAAGTCAGTAACAAGTGCTGAACACTCTTTTCGATGTTGTCCAAGTCTGACAGATGCCTATGAAGAGACTTGGACTCATCCTGACATTGAAGAAACAATCGCAGAGTTTGAATGCTCTCCAAGACCTCTTTTGGATGCGGAATGTGGACAATTGGGTCTACTTCTTCATCAACTTGGTCCGTTTCTTCTTCTTCTTTTGCTTGAAGAATGCTCTCGACAATTTCTTCATCGGATAACATGGCATTTGTAACGACGTAATTGTCAGCGTCAGCATAAGAATCGAAATCCATTCACACGTTTTATGCATATTATGCATAATATATTAGTCAATTATAATGGTAAATGAGAAAACTTCGTTATAAACGGATAAAATAAAAATTTATACATGGAAATCACTTCGTTATAAGCGAAAATTCTTTATATCCGACTTCGCAATATCCAGAGTTCTTTTAATGGTTTAAGCCCTTCTTTTCTTTCGTGCAGACAATTTCATTCGCTATATGCGGAATTTCGCTATAACCGACTTTGTTATAAGCGGAGTACACTGTATTTTATTTTTTAATTTCAGCATTAAAATATTTTAGTTATTTTAAAATTTACAAATAATTTCCTTTAAATTTCATATAAATATTTATAAAATGTAGCCACAATGATTATGATAACATTTAATTTCAATATTCCATTTCTGTGTTATTATAAAATATTTAAACACAATATCAATAACACCTGCAGCAGCAGTAGATGACTTTAATACATTAAAATTTATTTATTAAAAGACATTTCAGAGGAAGAAAAGCATGCATGTTTTTTTTTTTTAAATAGACCATCTGAAATACATCCTGAATAGGATTTCAGTGCAAAAACAGACATCTATAAAGACATTTTTAAAAATATCTTCATGATTATTTTTAAATAATATTTTAAAATTTTCTTTTTATTTACCATATTTATTTCCTTTCAACTGCTATATTTTTTCAATTAGAATAAAATATTATTTAATATATTATATTAATATTTTAATGTCTGTAGAGTTAATATTTGATTATATTACTGAAAAGAAACACATTACCAGTAAATTTGTTTGTTACAATTATTTATGTTTCTAAAATAGGTATTAATGCCATTTTGTCACTGATACTTAAAGTTAATCATGAAAATAAAATTAAAACACACAATGGTTTCAATTAATATCATTAATTCATATTACAAGGCTATTTTAAAAAAATATTATTTTAGCGAGTTAAATGATTACCTAATCATCTGACTTTAATTCAACACTTCCTTTAATTCAACCGAAAGCTCTGATCCCTTGGGGTGTTGAATTAAAGAGGTTCGACTGTATCTTTTCAAAAATCTATTCAGTAGAGAGAGTGTATATGTTTGCTCGAAAAATATCTATATATATCAAAATGAATGTATGTGTGTGTGTGTGTGTCTGTCTGTCCTTTATGCCTGACCAAACCACTCATTGGAATGCCATGAAACTTTGGGAAGTTATTTAGTATAGTACTGGGAAGGTTTCTAGCAAATAAAATTTTTGAAATAACTTTTTGCCTAGAAATAATCAAGATAAATATTCTAATGTATCTGTTATAATTCAACAATCTGCTCTAAATATTATCATGATGATACGATGATTTTGTAATGTAGAAAATTAGGAAAGACAAAATTCAGGATGACACGGCAATTTATTTGAGACAAGAATAATGATACAATTCCAAGGCAAGATACTATTCCTTTAACTTCCAATTACCGAGGGAACCAATTAATATTGATTTTATTCAACTTATCGAGTATTTTTCAAGGGACTGGGGAAAAAATGTTCACTTTATCGTGAGATTCGTTAAACAAACCTTTACTCGGGTAAAACCTGGGCGAAGCCGGGTACATCCATACAAGAATAATGATACAATTCCAAGGCAAGATACTATTCCTTTAACTTCCAATTACCGAGGGAACCAATTAATATTGATTTTATTCAACTTATCGAGTATTTTTCAAGGGACCGGGAAAAAATGTTCACTTTATCGAGAGATTCGTTAAACAAACCTTTACTCGGGTAAAACCCGGGCGAAGCCGGGTACATCCATACAAGAATAATGATACAATTCCAAGGCAAGATACTATTCTTTTAACTTCCAATTACCGAGGGAACCAATTAATATTGATTTTATTCAACTTATCGAGTATTTTTCAAGGAACCGGGAAAAAATGTTCACTTTATCGAGAGATTCGTTAGACAAACCTTTACTCGGGTAAAACCCGGGCGAAGCCGGGTACGTCCGCTAGTATTTTATATATTATATAAATATATAAGGTAATGAATATTATTATTATTATCATAATATTCTGTGTGTTCCGTAATATTATTATCAATAATATTCGTTAGGCAAACTTTCACTCGGATAAAACTTGGGCGAGGCCGGGCACACATTCGCTAGTAACATATATATATAGTAGATCATGAATATATTTATTTTCCTAGCTACAGTATTTTTTTCTCATTTCACTTAGTTTTTTTTTAGATGCCACGGGAGATAACAAATTCTAAGAATTTTTAATTTGTTAATTAAAAAATGCATGGATAAGCCTAAAGCGGGTTTCCATTTAAAAATAAAGTTTTCATTAAAGTATTTATGAAACTTATAGATAAAATGTATATGTGTGTGATGCAGTCACTACTGGATGAGCCCAACCCCAACAGCCCAGCCAACAGCCTGGCAGCCCAATTGTACCAGGAGAACCGCAGGGAGTATGAAAAGCGAGTGGCAGCCATAGTGGAACAGAGCTGGCTCAACTTCAGCGAGGCTGTGGACAGTTAACACTTGCTGGACCACCCTGTACAGTTGTATAAAGTTGCTGCTGCTGCCACCTGGTGGTGGGGCAATAAACTTTTCTATATCTCTTCTTCTCCTGGCGCTTGGTTTGGTTTTTTTTTTTAAATCCTAGAATTGCTACTGTCTGTCTAACTTGGGGTGACACACACCCTGTCTTTTATTGATTTATTTTGTTCAAGTCCCACGGACTTGGTAAATGGGACAGTGCTTCCCCTCCATTTGCTCATGTAATATAAATATATATATATATATAATTTAGTTATATTTTTAAAAGCACACACCTTGTGATAATCCCTACCTACCTGACCCCTAGCAACTGTGCACTGTGAAAAAAAAAATTACTCTATTATTGCCTTTACACCTCCAACTATAGACAAAAGAGAGGACTATGCTACTTTCTAAACAACATCGATGGACAACCTTCTCAAAAACCACTTGAAATATTTTTTAAGAATGAGCATTTTAGAAATTGTATTAGAAATAAAAATAAAATTATAAGATTCTGCCAATTTGGTTATACTTTCTACCTCCACTCACCTTCTTTCAAACCTGTCAAATATATTAATATTTCATATTCAAAATTCATAGAGCTCCATTAATACAAGCGCAGTTATGTTGAATTCAACTGATAAATTAAAAAATATCTACAAACTATTTGTATTTAACATTTATGGCGTGTAATCAAACAACAAAGACTCATCAGCTATGATGTTTATGGAGGTCACTTTCATAAAGGTCCCAAAGTTCCTGGCTTGCTTCAACTCTGCAGGATTTTTGGACATCCATTAACACTTGGTCATACTCCTTGTACACACTTTTTACATCACCAAATTATTTGTCAAAATCTCATGAATGGTTTTTTTTTTTAATGTCTATGCTACTAAAAACAAGTCATCAGTCTTCTTCTTTCTTATCTCCACTCAATCACATATTAGGGTATTAATCTTGTAGAGCTTGAGACTTTTGATGGTGTCTGTTGGGAATGAGTAGAACTCATCAATGGATGATTCAATACAGTCAATAATGTGGTTTGGGGTTGCAGGTTGAGAATTGCACTTAGTACATAGTGGATAAACCTTGCACCCATTCTGGGAATCATTGTACGCAGACAACCAGACTTGAGCTGGAAATCAAAGACTGCTGTTCTTTCGGGAGGACAGAATTGGTGCTTGTCCCTCCTGCTCTGTTCTAGTCATGAGCAGCAGTGATTTCCATTCTTGCAGGCATTGGGTACAGGGGAGGTTCTTTTGTCTACTTGGGTGGTAGGTTTTCTGGCCTCAGGGTGGCCGAGAGCTCCAAACCTTGGCGGAGAGCCTGCTAGCTCATTTCCAGGAATTCCAACATGAACTGGAAGTCATTGCATTGTGTGTTGGCTGGGAGTTGGTTTACAGATTTAGCATTCTCTTGAGAAAAGGTTCTTGGCTAGAGAAGCAGGTTTGAAGGGTATAAATGGCTGCTCTTGTGTCAGAGTAGATTTTTTTTTTTTTGAAGAGTCATTGTTGATGTTTTCTTGAGCAGTATCTATTGTAGAGAGTTCTGATTTATTAACTGAAAGGTGTCTAAAGTGGGAAAGTGAGATTTTTCAGGGATCTTATCTTTGTAAATAGCAATTCCGCTGCCAGACAGTCCAGTTTCAAGTTGGCTACCCTCAGTGTAAATTCTGATGTGAAAGAGAGAGGTATTTTCCTCAATTATTTGGAGGCCAAGAGCTTTGAGTAATTCTGGCTTAGAGTTGAGGGATACAGGTGAGTTTATTGCGAGTTGTGTGTGTGTGTGTGGGGCAGGTAGATAGTTTTGTGTTTTAATTTATTGGGATGTCTGAAAGATTAGAGTTGTGAGCCATCTTGAGAGGAGTGAGGCATTTTAGTCTTTGATTTGGGTCCCAATTTCGAATAACTCTCCAGAGTTGAATCTTTTTGAATATGAATTTTGAGAAACCAATTTTTCTCCCGAGGTGCAGGGGAAGAAGATTAGATTCAAGTTCAGCATTGTGCTTTGGGCAGGATCCTCAAAGCCCAGTGATGATTTTAGCTGCACTTGCTTGGATTCTGTCTATTTTCAATAGATTGCTTTTGCTTGCATTGATCCAGGCTGGGGCAGCATATTCCAAAATAGGTCTTAAGAGGGCAAGGTATGTTGTGCGTAAGATATTGGTATTTTCACCTCAGTTTAAGCCTGATATATTTTTTGAGAATTCTGAGTCTATTTTTAGCTTTGTGTATTATAGTGTCAATATGTTTTTTTAAAGGGGAGAGAAGGGTCAAGTGTGACACCAAGATATCTTGGGGAATCTGAATATTGGAATATTGAGTTGTTCTATGAAATATTTGGGGTTCAGTGGCGAAGGTGGTTGTTAATGGTGAAGAGGCCAATTTCAGATTTGCTGATGTTAATAATAATTCCAGTTTCTGGGTGACCTTTTGCATATTTTTCATGGCCTTGTTCAGATAGTGTTCTGCATTGGAGTGGTTGTTTTTGGAGACCAAGATGATTATATCATCTGTGTAAAGAGCAATTTTAGCTGGTGGCTTGATGAAGGTGTGTATATCATTTAGGTAGAAAGATGTTGAAGAGAATGGAGCTTAGGATTAAACCTTTGGGTTGAATCTGTTTATGATTAGTTTGTGAAATATTGTTCTTGAAATTACCCTGTGTATGGTGCATTTGGATAGAAAGGTTTGATCCAAGTCAGCATGCTTCCCTCTATCCCAAATTTATCGAGTTTGTGAATTAATTTTTCTTCCCAGACTCTGTCGAAGGTTTGGGAAAGGTCAATTAAGGTTGCTATAGTTGATTGTGTTGGTTTATAATGAAAGCTGTCCTGAATTTGTTGGAAAAAAATAAAAGATTGAGTCCACTGTGCTTTTGATATATTTTTAAAAGGTCTCTATGAGGGTCTATTAGGTTGTTGAGATAAAAGTTAGCCTATTGAGAATTATGTGTTCCATGATTTTTCAGAGAATAGAAGTCAGAGAGATAGGTCTGTAGTTGGTTGGGTGGTTTTGGTCATCAGTAATTATTGTTGATAACCACCCAGCAGAGGCTTAATTTCTAACCTCTTTATAATAAGTAGAATTGACAGTCTGATAAACAAATATCAACAAAAGCCCCCTCTATCAATACTGACTAAAGTTTCAAACAAAACTTAATGGCAACCCTTTGATTCAATGTGCACTGCATCATGACTTGCACAGGAAATTAGTATCACAGAAAAGCTCGCACTACAGATGGTCATAGATGACAGAGAGACTACATAAGCATTAGCAGAATTCACAGTCTTAGCACGTGTTGTTGCTTCACATATAATCCTAACATTTCTTTTGACCCTTGGCAGAACTGACTGCTACAGGGCGCGTCCCCAGGTGGCGGATAGGGGAACGACCTTCAGATATGAAGGCCAGCTGCGAAACAAGTAGAATAACTCTGACGAATAAGCAGTCGCGGACCAACAGCAGCATTGTTAGAAGAGGAGTAGACCTCTTTAAAAATCCAGACTTCAACTGACCCGGTTAATAGACCTCAGCAAGTGTCCCACTCCAGGGATATGGAGGAACTGCGTCTGTACTCATGTTATAGTCAGCAGCAAAGGCGTCTACTTCCATGTTAGGGACGGCCTCAAACTACAGGCAAAGTCAGACTTTCACCGAAGTGTGCCTGGATCATGGTGCCACGATCAACGAAAGCTGCACCCCTACACCCCATTCCATGAGATCAGATGTTAATTTGCATGCTGCATCGCCCATCGTGCAGAATAAACAGGGGCGCATTCAGGACTTAGGTAGAGGGTTCTGTCCGATAAGTATAATACAGTCACCACAAACTTCAAACTTTGCAGCTTCCAAGCAATTGAGAATTTTGCAGTGCAACATAAATGGATTGTGCTCAACAGCAACAAAAATAAAATTAGAAAAAATAATGGAAATAGCTGAAAACAAAAGATACAAATTATAGCCCTACAGGAAACCAAATTAAATGAAAAGTACAAACTCAAATATAAAAACTACAGTATCCTCAGAAAAGATAGAAATAAAGAAGGGGGTGGCCTAGCATTTTTAATCAAGGATTTGTACTATGGGGACATAGCCATTAATATTCCAAACACATCAGACCTCAAAGCCCAAGGTATCAAAGTCTTAACACAAAGCAATAACGCGCCATCTATACATATAAAATAAAAGGATTTAAAAGCGCGAATGTTTCTTTTATACATAAAACAAACTTCTACTGTCCTTACTGCAATGAAAAATATATTGGGAGGGCTTGGCTCATCAGTGGTGAACCCTCCCAGCGGTTTTGCCAATTTAATCCACCAGACCGCTTCTCAGAGCTCTAATATTGTATTGGATCATTCTGCTTTTATAGGCTACACTGAAGGATGGAATCTTAGAAATGGTTTTCAAGTAAACTATGGACATAAGCTTAAATCCTTTTATTTTGTATCAAAGTCTACCTCAATCAAAACACAACCATCAACATATACAATATGTATCACCCTCCAAACAATAAACTTATTGACGATGGAACAATGGCTCAATTTCTTACACACAACACTATTATTGTAGGAGACCTTAATGCCAACTATGGGGATGTTCCACACCAAACCCAAGGGGCAAAATACTATCAAACATATTTGACGACAATGCCTTCATGTGCTTAAATAATGGGAATCCTACCCACCATTCCTACAGCTATAATACTGCACAAGCACTTGATATAAGTTTCTCCAGTCCTGACATTTTCCACAAATGCAAATGGCAAATATTAAAAAGTATTGGGAGTGATCATTTGCCTATTTTAATAGAAATTAGCACCAAGACCAAAACCAGTTCAAATAAAGAAATATTCTGGAACTTCAAAAAGGCTAATTGGAATCTTTACCAGCAAAACACCAATGAAAACTTTGGAATAGCACCCACTAGAATAAAAGATCTGGAACAAAATTGGATATCTTTCAAAAAAACCATTATTAAAGCAACCAAAGTTTCAATACCAAGAGGTAATATTAAGAAATGGATTCCAAATTATACACACCAGGCAAAAGATATTCAAACACTTATAACTAAAAGAAATGAACTACAAAAAAAGTGCACCCAAAACCAAACAAATTGTAGAACTGAACTAAACATTGTGAATGCAAAAATAAAAAGGTTATACGTAAATATGAAAAGGGAAAAATGGAAACAAACTTGTGAAAACCTGAACCCAAGAAACCCAAATACAAAACTTTGGCATTTGGCAAAACAAATTGACAGAGCCCAGCCACAAACTGAAAACACAAATATGACTAAGAATACAGATGGTACCCCAGCAACTAATGACAAAAATGCTGCTAATCTTTAAGGTAAATCATATCAAATAAGTAGTAAAATCAAATTTGAAATAAAAGATAAGAAAGTAGAAAAAAAGGCCCGAAAGATTATTCATGACTGTAAAAATGTCACCAGCACTCATAATATTTTCCATGAAACAATCAATATGAAAGAGCTAGATTATGCATTAGAAAACACTGACCTAAACAAGACTCCTGGGCCAGATGGAATCCATGGCCAAATGATATCAAACTTGGGCAAATATGGCAAAGAAAGACTTCTTGATATTTTCAATAACTCCTGGAAGACTGGGAAATTGCCTCAAGACTGGAAAACTGCAACAATAATTCCTATTAAAAAACTTGACAAATCTGCTGATGACCCAAAAAACTACTGACCTATCTCCCTCACAAGTATTTGCTGCAAATTAATGGAAAAAATTATACTCAGACGACTCACCTACCACCTCGACACAAGAAATCTCTTACCAGAAGAACAATATGGATTTAGGAAAGGACATGGGACAATAAACCAACTCTTATTTTTCACACTAAAGGTAAAAGATGCACAAAACAGAAAACCAACTAACCACACCATAGCTTCTTTTTTAGACCCTTACACAAGCTTTTGATAAGGTATGGAAAAACAAGTTAATTACAAAATTATACAAACATTTCTAAATTAACTCCAGTAAACATATTGAAGAAGTTATTAAAAAAGGAAGAGACCGACTAAAAATCCTAAAATATATTTCAGAAAGAGAGTGGGGAGCCGATGCAACCACACTAAAATTAACTTACACATCTCTAATTAGACCTATCCTGGAATTTGGATATCAAATCTACAACAACAACAAAAGCCTTTATTGACCTCTCGTCCTATAAAGGACTAGCGGATGTACCCGGCTTCGCCCGGGTTTTACCCGAGTAAAGGTTTGTCTAACGAACATTTGTTAAAACAATTCTCTATAAAATACAATTTAAAATACAATATAACGCGGCTGATGATCGTAAAACGAAAATTAAAATTATACCGCGAATGTATCTTTTAAAAATCGAAATTTATTTTCAAAGAGAAATAGCGACATTTCTAACTTTGAGGATGAGGTATGGAAAGGTGAAACATGAAGAGTTATAAAAAAAAAAATATATATATTTTGATAATTTGAAACTCGTAAATTTGAATCTCTCGATAAAGTGAACATTCTTTCCCTGTCTCTTGAAAAATACTCGATAAGTTGAATAAAATCAATATTAATTGGCTCTCTCGGTAATTGGAAGTTAAAGAAATTGTATCTTTGCCTTGGAATTGTATCATTATTCTTGTCTCAAATAAATTGCTGTGTCATCCTGAATTTTATCTTTCTTAATTTTCTACATTACAAAATCATCATATTATCTATTATATATATATGTTGTTGCTAGATGATAAAACTATCTTTGACTTGTGCGCTATTAATAGGTAGAAAATCTTACTTTTGATAAATAATCTTTAAGATAATAAACTTAGTGATAATAAAACTTATAGATAAAAAACTTGTTATCATCATCGCAATGGGGGCGCTGCTTTCGAGTTAAATCTACAAATCTGCAAATAACTCTAAGGATAATAAAGATATTCAAGAAATTATTTTACGAAAACCTTCCCGGGGATATACCTAATAATATCCCAAAATTTCACGGCGATTGGATGTATGGTTTTTGAATCTATAGAGTACAGACAGACATTCGATTATATATATATATATAGATTCGCCAATTTACAGAGTAATTGAAGAGAAGAGAACTAAGAATACAGAGAGAAACCTATAAGTAGTAGTTATAGTATTGTATTTTCTACACTGTGTGACTATATACAACAGCAGCAACAAGCCTTTTACTAGAATCAAAGTCCCATACAGGATTCGTCATTCTAATCCTGACAAAGATTATCTATATATATAAAATTGAATGTCTGTCTGTCTCTGTGTGTGTGTGTGTGTCCTCTATGGATTCAAAAACCATACATCCAATCGCCGTGAAATTTTGGGATATTATTAGGTGTATCCCCGGAAAGGTTTAGGAAAAATAATATCTTGAATATCTTAAATATCCTTAGAGTTATTTGCAGATTTGTAGCTTTAACTCGCAAGCAGCGCCACCTTGCGACGGAGATAGGCTTAGGTCTGCCCCCCACCCCGCCCCCTGTCCGGCCGGTCAGTCCAAGTTCCCACCGACCAATCAGAGGGATCAAGAGCCCCCCCCCCCCCCAACCCCGTCCGGCCACCGGCCAATCAGAGGGATCAAGAGGTCCTGGCGCGCGGGGGGGCGGGTGACCTCCGGGAACTACTTCCATCTTCCATAAACGACCATGATTTTATTCAACTTATCGAGTATTTTTCAAGGGACCGAGAAAATATGTAGATAAAACGATGATTTTGTAATGTAGAAAATTAGGAAAGACAAAATTCAGGATGACACGGCACACAGGGACCGGGAAAAAATAATCACTCTATCGAGAGATTCACGACCATGATTTTATCAACTTATCGAGTATTTTTCAAGGGACCGAGAAAATATGTAGATAAAACGATGATTTTTGTAATGTAGAAAATTAGGAAAGACAAAATTCAGGATGACACGGCACACAGGGACCGGGAAAAAATAATCACTTTATCGAGAGATTCACGACCATGATTTTATTCAACTTATCGAGTATTTTTCAAGGGACCGGGAAAATATGTTCACTAGATAAAACGATGATTTTGTAATGTTATTTTGAAAATTCATTATGAAAGACAATAATAAAAAATTATTATAATTAAAAATTATGAAAGACAAAATTCAGGATGACACGGCACACAGGGACCGGGAAAAAATTTTCACTTTATCGAGAGATTCAAATTTACGAGTTTCAAATTATCAAAATATATCTTTTTTTTTATAAGTTTATAGGGAATTGTTTTAACAAATGTTCGTTAGACAAACCTTTACTCGGGTAAAACCTCGGGCGAAGCCGGGTACGTCCGCTAGTTTACATATAATTATTTACATCTGTTTATTAATAACAAAAATAAATAAAATTTACTAAAAAGCCTTTATTTATTGCTTTTAATTTTAATTAAAATTTCAAACATATTAAAGATAATATTATTTATTTACACATATAACTATATGTAAATTAAAGAACAAAAGAAAAAGAAACCAAAAAAACCTAAACATTGGCGACCGCCATTTTTTTTGTCTTGCCAGCAACGGTTCTATAGTCGATCCTGCGCAGGCGCACACCACGCCCGCCGCCACCGCATGCTGCTCGAGGGGGAGGTGTTTTCGAGCCGCTCACCCACTATAATGGATATTTAACATACTCCCACCTATGATTTGGAGAAGAAAATCATACAATTAAGATAAGTGATATATAGGTGGTACATAAAAGGAGTTAAGCATTATAAATTAAGTCTCTGTGGTGGCTTGACCATGCGTCCACATCGAGTTCGCTTAGCCTCACTATGCTCTTCTTCAATTGTAGTATCTCCTTTGGATCGAAGAATTGGATCCCCACTTGAAACTTCCAGGGGGTAGAGCTTTTGCACAGGGCGTATAAGGGTTCCCAGTTTTGTGCGAACTTTAGCAACCCGAGAATGTCCATCTCTTCCTGGAAACAGTTCCACTATTCTTGCCATAGGCCAGTGGAGTCTCCTCTTGTCTTCCACCTTCACTATAACCACATCACCCACACTCAGTTTCGGAGTCCTCTCATTGGCCTTCTGGACAAGCTGGCCCAGATATTCACTCCGAAAGCGACTTCTGAGAGTTTCTCGCAGCCTTTGACAATGCCGATATCTATCTTGAAATTTCTTTGAATCCAACTTATCAAGATCTGGAACTCCCACGTATTTTGAATCATGTAGAAACATGGAGGGTGATAAAGGAATCAAACTGTCAAAGTCCTCATGAATGTATGTCAGCGGACGACTGTTGATTGTAGCTTCTGCATCACATAGGATAGTAGACATCTCTTCATAGTACACTGAAGAATGGCCCAAAATTCGAACAAGGAGATCCTTGATGGAACGAATAAGACGCTCCCACCAACCTCCCCACCATGCAGCAGTAGGAGGTATGAACTTCCAACTTATCTTGTGAAGATTTTGGTCTAACACTATCTTCTTCCAGTTTAAAGCCTTGAGAGCATTGTTAGCGCCCACAAAATTAGTACCATTATCAGAATAAATGACTGTTGGTCGCCCTCTCCGGGCTATAAATCTTCTCAGAGCTTGTATGAAAGCTTCAGTACTTAATGAGGTTACAAGTTCCAGGTGGATAGCTCTGAAGACGGCACAGGTAAATAGAACAATCCATGCCTTGGTCTTGTTCTTGAGGTAAAGTGGACCAGCAAGGTCTACTCCCAGAATTTCAAAGGCTGTGGCATCTCTCATTCTATCAAGGGGTAAGTGAATCGGAGTAGTTTTCACAGGTTTTGATGAAAATCTTCTACACTTGGCACACTGAGAGACGACACTTTGTATGCTGCGCCGGGAATTTAAGATCCAATAATTTTCTCCGAGTTTGGCTGAAAGGATCTGAACTCCTGCATGACAATGTCTCAGATGGAATTCTCTTATCAGGCATGTGACAACATGATGTTTTGTTGGAAGCAAAATTGGGTAACAAAATGAATATTCGTCATCCCTTTCAATAAGCTTGGATTTTATACGGATCAATCCAAAATCATCTCTGATTATCATCAACCCGTTGATCAAATCTCCTCGGCTAGAAAAAACTTGCTGTTGCACAGTTTTCCAAATTCCCTTTTCAGCATCTTCTAATTCTGAAAGCTGTAGACTATGCATACCTGATGGGGACAATTTGTGTGTATTTCGTATGAACCTCCAGATCCACGCATTTATTCTGACAATCTTTGTAAAATTTGAAAATCTTTCAAACCATGGCATTACTTCAGTTCTGGCATGAGTAGTCACCAATACTTGCCTATCTATTTCTAAATTGACCAAAGTTCTGTCTGAGTGGAATAATTGCTTTGGCCAGTGATCTTGAGGCTGCTTGAGCCATTCAGGTCCCTCCCACCATCTGGTGCGTTTAAGCTGTAGTACACTACAACCTCTTGAAGGAAGGTCTGCAGGGTTGAGGCTCCCTGGTACATAAAACCATTTGTTCGGACCTGAAGTGTTGCATATCTCTTTGACTCTGTTGTTTACAAAGGTGCCCCACTGCCTGTTCGTCTTGATCCATGAAAGTGCTGTAGTAGAGTCTGTCCAATAATACACCGGTTCCGCAGCCAAATTCAAAGACTCAGTTATGTACCTGCTGAGTCTAACTCCCAACATACAAGCAAGAAGTTCCATCCTAGGGATAGTAGTTTTATTAAGTGGACCTAGCCGGGATTTGGCCATTAAAAGTTGTACTGACACTCCTTTGTTCTCAGGACAACGTAGAAAAGCTGCTGCTGCATATGCACTTTGGCTGGCATCACAAAATATGTGAATGGACCAATGGGCTCTAATCCCATGGCCCACTCTACGTGGAATTTTTATGTCGGCAAGAGTGTCCAACTCACTGTACCACTTCATAAAATTTTCTTGAATGGTTGATGGTAAAGGTTCATCCCAATCAGTTTTGACTGTCCAGGCTTGTTGAATAAGTAGTTTAGCAGGTAATAAGACAGGAGCTAAGAATCCAATTGGGTCAAAGATCTGTTGGGTATGAGACAAGAGGTCTCTCTTGGAAAGTGAGTTTATTATAACTCCGAACTTGGGGGTCACATTAAGAGTATCTTCTAAAAGATCCCATTTCATGCCCAGAACTGAAGCCTCTTCACTCCTTTCTATATCAACACTAGGAGGTAATCTAGAATAGACTTCCTTGACTTGGTGTATAGGTCCGAATTGACACATTCTGGGATCCATCTTGGCTTTTGCAAATATCTCAGTAGATTTCTCCACCAGATCAACTAATTCTGCCTCGGTATCCACTGAAGTGACACAATTATCAATATACAAACATTCCATCAACTTATGAGGAAGAGCTCCCAATTCAGATGAGACTCCCTTAAGGTGATGCAGAATGACTGCTCCAAGCAAATAGAGGCTACAGGTCACACCAAAGACAACTCGCTTGTGACGAAAAACCTGAATCTGATGATTATTTTTCCACCATAAGAATCTAAGATAGTCTCTATCTTCTTCTTTCACTTCAATTTGCAAAAAAGCTTTCCTAATGTCAGCAATAACTCCAATAGCCTTTTCTCTAAACTTCAGTAGGATAGCTGGGATCTGTTCAATAACATTTGGGCCACTTGCCAACCAATCGTTCAATGAAAGATTCCCCTTGTCCTTACATGATGCGTCAAACACAGGTCTTATCCTTGTGGTGTTGCTATTGGCTTTAACCACTGGGTGATGAGGGAGATAATGACAATTCCTGTTCAAATCTTCTGGAGACACCTTTTCAATAACACCTTCAGCTAGCCATTCTTGGAACACCATATCATATTCGCTGAAGATACATTTAGCTCTCAATTTACGGGTTGTGTTGAAAAGTCTTATCTCTGCAATATGACGATTGGATGGAATTCCTTCTTGGTTCCCCAGCCAAGGTAATCCTACACAAAAGCGTCGATCTTCCAGCTGATGAACAGTATTTAAGAAGTGCTGGTGTACTATCTTATCTTCTTCTAGCTTTGTGAGATTTTCCCTGGGATCTTTTATGCCAATCGTTTCTAAATCCCACAAATAATCAACCGACATATTTCTACTGTGCATGCTGATGACCACCAGTGATGAGTAATCAGTCTGCTCATCTTTCTTCGGTGAAGGGCCACAAATTGTCCATCCAAGAAGTGTTTTTATGGCTGTTAGTCCATTTTACAGCTGCTTAACACGTCCCGACAAAAGGCTTCCATAGATATCACTGCCGATCAAAAGTTCTATCTTGGGGCTATCTCTCCCAAGATCAGACAGCCAAATTCTAGATCCTTTTAGTTCATTCAACCATGCTCCTTTAGGCGTCCTTGGAATCTCTCCACAAATAATGTCTTGACCCAAGAATTCAAATTCTCTCAGAGTGTCCAATTCTGATAGGTTGCTGCATAATGCGACCGTATACACCTTATGGCATTTTGTTTCTGTTTGTGTACCACCAAACAATGAATGAGCAATATTTACATTGCCGATGGGCTTCAATTTTACTTCTAGTGCAGTGGATTCCAAAATATAGGACTTCTGAGAACCAGGGTCCAAGAGTGCTCGCACTCTTCTATAGCCATTTATTCCCATAATATTGACCATCAAGGTCATTAATGTTACATCTCTTGTACACTGCTGATTGGCTAAAGCACTCTGCACTACTTCAGAGACATGCGTCTTTTCCTTTCGGTTGCAGGGCAAGTCAGGACAAAGAAGAACGTAGTGTCCTTTGGCACAAATATTACATTGAACTGTCCTCTTGCAAGCCTTTGCAAGATGTCCAGGTTTAAGGCATTTCAGACAACACCTCTTTTCATAGATCTTTGCTATTTTATCCTTGAATGGCAAAGATTGAGCAGTGATGCAGTCTTTACTTTGGTGATTATTTTCACAGAACAAACATCCCATCTCCTTGGCAGAAAATAAACCTGCAGCGGTAGGTATATTTGAATTCTGTTTAAACTTATTTCTAAGTTTCTCTTTTGGGGAAGACCCTTCAAATCCTCTCCTGGCTAGAAGTCTTCTTTCTTCCCCTTCCACTTCTCTTCTAAGAAAGTCCAAAAGATTGTTAAGGTGAGAGCTGGAGTTAGAATTAGAGTTTTTTGATGCATCACAATTATTCAGCGGTGATCTCTGCCAAGCAACCAGCACATCTTCTGGCAAACAAGACTCTATCATAGGGAAAAGCCATGCTGTGTTTTCCTTGGTGTCAACACCCAAAGATTCCAGAGATCTTAGTTGTGTTTCGAGTTTGTCGTATAGTTTAGCCACTGACCGCCTTTCATCTGGTGGAGTCTTGACATTTGCCATCATTAATTTAAGCAGTTCCCTTACATATATTTCCACAAGCAAATATTTCTGTCCATACCTTTGTTTCAAGGCTTGGACCGCTTTGGCATAGTTGTCTGCTGTTTGGGGATAGCTTTCTATGAGCTCTCTGGCTCTAGTGTTTGATTGCATAGACTGCACCAGATAATGAAACTTGTCTGCATCATGCAGCTCAGTATCCTCATGAATCTTTTCAAATTGTGCCCAAAATGGAAGCCAATTAATTAATTCTCCATCAAATTTTCTTATTTCGATCTTAGGAAGTTTATAACTTTTGGCCATTAATGACCCATTTGAGCTTCCCAGGGATTTAACATCACTTTTGTGATCAGAATCAATTAATTCTCTTACCTTTCTTTCCAGGGTGATGAAGGTATCCGAATAATGTTCTGCTTCCTCAATTTCACAATTTAAAGTGTCTTCTTCTGCATCAGCCAACATCATATGATCCAACATCTCCTGGTCAAGATCCTTTTTATTTGAAATCGATGTCTTTTAATTTGCTAAATTTGTCCCTGATCACACCTAGATCAGAATTAGTTTTACTTATTTCGGAATCCAAAACATTTACTACCTTAGTAAATCGCGTTCTGGTTACTGAACGCAACTTCTTGTCACGTTCCATCCTGGCAGGCTCGCCACTTTTGTTAATTAATAACAAAAATAAATAGAATTTACTAAAAAGCCTTTATTTATTGCTTTTAATTTTAATTAAAATTTTAAACATATTAAAGATAATATTATTTATTTACACATATAACTATATGTAAATTAAAGAACAAAAGAAAAAGAAACCAAAAAAACGTAAACATTGGCGACCGCCATTTTCTTTGTCTTGCCAGCAACGGTTCTATAGTCGATCCTGGTGTTTTCGAGCCGCTCGCCCACTATAATGGATATTTAACAACATCAAATAGATTATATATATAGCTTCCTTTTCTCTTCAGCCGTCTTCTAAAATTTGAACAACGCAAACGCTCAAGCTCTGTTTCTCACCACCTTATTCAACCAGAGCTCCAAATAGAGTCCCTCAAGGCCTATTTCACTGAGGAGCACTTCTCGTTCGTCTTTCAGCCCCATACATGAGAGTATATGGTGATGTAGCCCCGGCTCCATTCTTGTCCCGCAAATCTCGCATGTCCAACCGTCTGTTTTAAATATTCTGGAGCGATCATCAGTAAAGAGCACCGAGAGGATTCTCAGTCCGGCAATACACCGTTTGACCCAGAGCGGGAAATCGCTGGACAGATAGTGTTCCGGTAACGGAGTTGAGCAGATGTTTTTATAGTGGGGGTATTTATTTATTTATTAACATCATGAAACGCGATGTCCCAAACTCAAGGACATTTGCGTCGATACCTCTCTCTGCATCACAACAAATCGGCTATATACAATCCTGTTCAATTCATTATTTTACATAATTAATCAAAGAAAATTGTCCGAAAAGAAAAACAAACAACAAAGCAAAACAACAAAGCAAGCATCGCAATCTTTTCCTTCTAAGTTTCCCTCTCCCTTTTCCATTTCAAAAGAAAGTTGTAAATAAATTAGCAAAATTGATCAAAACTTTTACACCTCTCTTTATCGTCTACAAATTCATCAAGCTGTCCAATACGACCAAACTTGTTTTCCTTATAAACCCGGAAAATTGGGCAATCCATTAGTAAATGTTTCGAGTCCTGAATTTCAACTCCGCAGAAGCATCCCGGGTTCCTTCACCGCGCCGATAGTTGACAAAAATTTCCCAAAATTACCATGATCTGTAATGAATTGGATATTATAAAAATTTGGACGGAAAAATCTTGGGATTCCAGACACGAAAAAGCTTCTGAAAATTTCATTAGTATTATCAAAAATTTCTTTCATTTTTGCGTGTAAGAATGATTAGACTATACTTGGAGCATGGGGTTCGTAAGCAATTAGATCTTCAGTGGACAGATGAGCTAGATCATATTTGATTATTCTAGATTCTATATAGTCTGTTAGGAGTGGAATTTTTGCCAGACTATGCACACAGTTTGATGAAGTAGTTTATATGCTCTGACTGCCCATAAAATGATCTGGTACTGCATGGAATTCAGTTTTTGTTTAGAACGATTGTTTAAATATTTAAACCAAATTTCTGATCCGTATGTAAGTACAGGCCTTATTATTGTTTTATATAAAGTTAACCTCTTTTGAGTATCTAAACCCCACATATTGCCGCTTAGTGAACATAATACATTTTTCATACGCCCTGCCTTACACAGAATATCATTTACATGCGAAGTAAAGTTAACTTTATTTTTCCATTTGTGATTTAAAAATTTCATTCCCAGAATTTTTACTTGCTTGACCAGCCTAATTATATTGTTAATAATCTTAATAGGTATTTTTTCTCTGTTATGCAGGTATAGCAAATTAGTTTTCTTTGTACTGATCGTTAATTTATTTCTTTTACACTATTGAATCACATAATTTAAGATGTATTCACTTGCGGTTTTTAGTCCTTCGATAGACTTATTCCAGCAAATTATTGTAACGTCGTCTGCATAACATATAATATCTGCATTCATTGATTCAACATTTATCAACAAATCATTTAGCAAA